>AWUE01020358.1:0-11676 GCA_001974825.2 Corchorus olitorius | reverse complement strand
AGAACTTTGTTTTCATAGACTATTAAACATATATTATTTATTATATTAATAATTCATTTAGATTTGATTATATTTATTATATATGATTTATAAAAATTATTTTTTCATATTATATTATAAATTAATATGTCATTTATTTTCGATAAAAATATGTCATTTATTATATTTATTTTATTTTAATTTTTATGTTTTATATATATGAAGGAAGAGAACAAAATTACATCATATGGTTCGTGGGCAAACTAATCCCATGGCATCAGTTGAGAGAACTGAGTTAATTCCAGCATACGTGCAACGCACGTGCCTTTACTAGTATATATATATATATATATATATAAAGAAATCGCAAAACTGAAGCATGGTGTTTCACACTGCTCGTTCAAAAACAATGCTTAAGTGATTCATTTTAGATTGCCAAGGGAAAATATCGAATAGTAATGAAGAGTTGTGTGGCATATTGGTTAAGTTATGAGGTATATATAGAATGTCAATAGTATTTTGGTATTGTTTGCAAAAGATTCACTCCATTTGGAGTTGGGTACAAATCCACTGCAATATTGGTTCAATTTTGGCTAGATGAAGAGTGAAGAGCCTTTCCTGATTAACCATTTGATCATCTTTATTGCTAAAAGAACCTGCTGCTGGTTATTTGGCATTCCTTACGAAATGAAACCGTGACAAGGTCCCCAGATATGACAAAGCAATTAACAAAGTGTACATCTTATAAACTCTCTGTAACATATTAAATATGTGACAGAGTCGAGATTTATATTTTATGGAGTTTCAATAAGTAGGGAAACAATGCACACATTTTTTTTTTAAATAAACAAAACACACAACTAAGAAAAAAACACTAATCCAATACTCATGATATTTGCGTAACAATATGCATTCAGTGGTCTTATTCGTTCTTGTGATTTTATATTAACATGAATGATTAGCAAATTTAGACAAAAGCGGTCTTATTCGTTCTTGTGATATTAACATGAATGATTAGCAAATTAGGACAAAAGCAAGTAGGCTATTTTTTAGTTATAACTTTGAATTAGCTGGTTAATTAAGAGTTCATAACCTTTCTTCTTTAATTTGGAAAAAATTGCAGCCTGAGAAAGAATTCCAACCACCTATGTCCGAAATCGTGGATTCTCTTACTCGTCTGATACAAAAGATGGGCATGGCAAAAAGCAAAGACATTAATGGTACTGAAGTAGACCCCCTGGAGAGATCTTTCCGTTCAACTCAATGCTTCAAGGGTTCCCCAACCCCTTCCCATTTGTCCATCTAATCAATCTCACATTGGTTGTCTCACAGAAATTGAAACTTTTCTTACTTCTGATGTGAGAAAAGAAAAATAACTCCAAAATTAACTCATTGTTATTTTGCACAGCATAACAATTCGCTAGTACTAGATTCTGAGGATTCTTGCATCAATCTTGTAGCGCTTTCAGTTGATGTGATGAAAACGAGATTTTAACTTTCATATTTGTATACTTTTGGTAGTGTTCAATTTGATTTTTTGAAATGCCTGTTCATTTTGTTTGTTGAATCCTGACGATGTTCCACGGATGACTCAAATGTTGTTAATCCTATGCTGCAACTTTGTTTAATAAATGTCAAATCTGCAGGCTTAAAGAACAATACCCTACTATTTCTGCATTTTTTTGCAATTTACATCATGTTTAAAAGTTAATTAATTCCTAGTATCAAGGGAAACAAAAACTTTCTTTAGGAACTGTTGCAAATTAGCACAAACAGTAGGAGCTTTAAAAAGGTTGAATTTAGGTTCTTTCCATTGCAAAGCTTGTTGCTTACCATGCAATTTAATTCATGTTTAAAAGTTAATTAATTCCCAATATCAAGGGAAACAAAAACTTCCTTTAGGAACTGTTGCAATTAGCACAAACAGTAGGAGCTTCAAAAAGGTTGAATTTAGGTTCTTTTCATTGCAAAGCTTGTTGCTTAAATGCAATTACAGAGCAGTTTCCGATGTTGTTGACAAAAGTACTGAGGAGATGTGTTTGTACAGTGACTAAAATACTAGAGTACTAGTTTAACTATGATTAGGATTTTTAATAACGGCTTTGGCTTAATAATCATGCTTAATAATTAAGCAACCTACTTGAAAGTAAAAAGGGAACCTACAAGGAAACTAATCTAAAAAACCCTAGCCACCAATATATATAAGTGGTGCACCCATTAGGGTAATTAAAGGATTTATAATAACAAAGCCGAGTCTTCACAATTGTTACCGAAGAAAAAAGAAAACCCCCAAAGTTCCAGTCTTGAAAAACAATGGTAGTCGTTTCTGATTCCAACCATTCAATACCGATAGGGTTTCGTTTCCATCCCACGAAGGAAGAAATTCTTATCTCCTACCTTCGACCAGCCATTAAAAGAGAGCCTTTGCCTGCTGATGTTTTGATGAAGATTGACATTTATGGCGACAAAAAAGAGCCATGGAATCTCTTCGACAAGGACTCATCGGATACCTATTGGATTTTCACTACGTTGAAGAAGAAGAGTGGATCAAGGATTGATCGCGTTGCCGGTTGTGGATGTTGGCTTAATCAAAGCTACAAAAAGATCAAGAATTCTGGTGGTAAGATGCTAGGTTTTGATAAGTCCTTTACATTCACTTGCAAGAACAAATGCCGTGGGCGAGCCAATAATATTAATGGGAATTGGATTATGCATGAGTATTCATTGGCCGAAAAGGGTTTGAGTGAATATGTAATCTGTGAGATTAAGAATAATGGAGCCATTAACAAGAAGCGTAAAGGCGGCCATGAAGATATTGATGATGATGATGGAGGGATGCCGATTACGAGAAAGTTTGTGTTGATCATGTATCGGATGCAAGTAGCACATATGATCAGATCAATTATTATGATCAACAAAATAATCATAATTTTGGAGAATTTGGTCATCAAGAAAACAACAGTAATCCAATATTCATGGATAGGACTCAGACTCAGACCATGGTGATCAATAGTTGCAGCCCCCAACAAGGAGATGGACAACTGGAGTTTACTACTAATGGTTCAGTTTGCCTTGCTTTGAATGACATTAATGAAGAGATGAACTTGAAGGAGGCTTCCGCAAATGCTTGTGATTGGAACGAGTTCTCATCTGAACTTGAAGATTTGTTGTCGGTTCCGGATACAAATATGGTCTGTGCCAATACTAGTACTACTGGATATGGGGAACCTTATTATGGTCAGGAAAATTATCAGATGAATAGTTATAATGAGGAGAATGATCATAATTTTGGAGAATTTGGTCATCAAGGAACCAAAAATCAATTCATGAATAGGACTCAGAGTCACACCAATGGTAGCTGCCCCCAAGGAAATCCAGATGCAACCATATCGTTGAGCCCCCAAGGAGATGGAGACGAAGCGTTTGGCCAACCTGAGTTTGATAATGGTTCGGTTTCCTTTACTGTCAATGGCAATGAAGCTATCAACTTGGAGGGTTCCGCAGATGCTTGTGATTGGAAAAACTTCTCCTCTGAACTTGAAGATTTGTTATTGGACGTTCCGGTTACAAATATGGTCTATGCTGATGAATGCGATGCTGTAACTGGAAGCAATATTTTTCCAACAACTACTTATGCAGTGAATCCTGGATATGGGGAACCTTGTTGTTATGGTCAGGAAAATTATCAGATGAATTATTATGATCAACAGAATAATCATGATTTTGGAGGATTTGGTCATCAAGGAACCAACAATCCGATATTCATGGATAGGACTCAGAACCAGACCATGGTGATCAATAGTTGCTGCCCCCAACAAGGAGATGGAGACGAAGCGTTTGACCAACCTGAGTTTACTACTAATGGTACCGTTTCCTTTACTGTGAATGACAATAATGAAGCTATCAACCTGGAGGCTTCCGCAGATGCTTGTGATTATTGGAACAAGCTCTTCGCTGAACTTGAAGATTTCTCTGATCCTGAGGAGCTCTTGAATGTACTTAATTGAGAATGGTTCTGATATGCATACGAAGACCAGACTCCACGGCTGTCTTAGATGATTCTTCTTCTTTTGTAATCTTCAGTAGGAGTTTGTTTGGTCGGATGATTTTACTTTTAAGTGTATATACTTAAGTTGTTCAGTTTATAATATAAAAGTTCCATTCATATTCCTTTCTAAGCATATGCTATATTTATGATTTCGATACAAATTCTGCAGTTTTTGAGTGGCAAGTTTTGAGCAATGAAATTTCAGGAATTGGGTTTTGTCTTCACTATTAGTTATTTTGGGTTTTGTCAAATTTCAGGATATTCCCGTTTGGTTGCTAATAAATTAGTGTGAAGTATTTTGTTCAAAGAGTCTGAACCATGTATAAACCAGATTCAGAGTGACATTTTTGATTAAGAAAGAGAGAAAGATGATCCTATGTTATCCTTGTAAGATTCACTGTGCTACATATACAACAGCAAGGTGATTTTCAATTTGAACTCACTACTGTGCACGTATTGCATTTACTTGGTCCTTTGCCTGTTTGTCGTTCTGCATTTATGTTCCTTTCCAGCTGAAACCTTAATACATATGCTTCAAATTTAGCCTGTAAGAGAAGAAGAAAGAAAGGAACAAGGAAAAGGAAAAGAGAAACTACAAGGAATGGAGAACGCTTCTTTGTATATATGTTAATATTTGGTGCAAAAATGCAAATGTAAATGAAAACCATTTTTGTATTTTTGTAAAATTTATGAACTAGAACTTGAATTATGAAATGCAAACAATTAAATGAAAAATGAATATTCTTTTATGTGATATATATTAATTCCACTTTCCAATTTTTGTACTTTCTGAATGCCATCAAATTAAAAGTAAATGCTAACTAGTAGAATGAATATTCCTAATATTATACTAATGAAATATATTAATTGCCAAAGTGAATTAGAAAATGATCTAAATAATCCTAAATGCAAAAATAAAAGCAAATAATTTAAATTAAGGATCAGTTTACTAATGCTCCTGCTTTCTCTTCTTATCTTGAGGAGCTCTTGTATGTATACTTGAGAATGAGTCTAATATGTAGACTTCGACTTCCACAGCTGTCTTAGATTCTTCTTCTTCTTTTTCTTCTTTTATAATCTTTAATAGGAGTTTGTTTTGTTTACTTTTGCACATATTTAAGTTGTTCAGTTTAATATAAAAGCTCCATTGATATCCTTTTTATGCATATATATATGTATATATATGATGGAATAGTTGATGTTGGATTTGAATTTGATGCTATTACTAAAATTTCATGTTAGGGATATGGTAGCCTGGGATCATGATGAATAGTTGGCATTCTATGCTAGCTATCACTAAAATTTAATCCTAATTTGTGATTGAATCAAGTTTCTTTTCTTAGCTAAAACAAAAGCAAGTAGGGTCATGAGTTGATAACATTTACTTGGGGAAATTACGAAGCGAATATTGTTTTACCAATTCATCCAAATTAAATCAAAGCCCGGGGGCCATTAAATCTATATATAATTTGGGCTAGGACCATATTAACAAAATATGGATTTTTGGCTTTAGCTCTGGAATGGGTCTTGGACTAGCCTCTTTTCCTTTTCTTTTTTTTTTCTTAAAAAAATCAATCCCCTTCTTGATAGGTATTTTTTTCCCTTTTTTTGTAAAGCATTAATTTTCATTTCATTTGATGAAATAAGAGTAATACAATCAATTATCAAAGGCTTTAATACACTTGAATCATAGCATGTGTGTCCTACACTAAGTATTCAATAATTACTTTAAATCTTGAATAATTTAGAGTTAAATTGTGTCGAAAATCAAATAAATTTTTTTTTCTGAACGTGATTTTTCCATACACAAATGCTTAAACCCGAGACATCAACATGCATTAATAGCTCTTACACTATTTTTGGTTATAATATTACTATAAAAAGAAATTGAATAATAATTTGTAAAAAAAACAAACTTGAATTAAATCATGCAAAAAAAATAGAATCAAACAAGTTCATGGTGCACATAATTTAGTAAATCAAACAATTTCCTATAAATTTCTGTGATAATTTGTGCGCACCGAGACTCGAACCCTTAGTTTTGAGGTTCAAATGTATCCACCTAACCATCAGAGTAAGGGAAAACCGGTAATTTTCTACAAATTTCTACTATTAATAAAATTGAACAAGTTAGTAAGAGTAGGATGAAAACAAAAGGAGAATTGATTCAAAGAAAGAAACAAATTTATAGGGTAATGAAATTCAATTCCATCATTCATACTTGTACTTACCATAAAACCAATTGAATCCATGAGTGACTACAAACGAATCGTTTACTTGGTATGGCTAATAAGCAAGAATCAGAAATTTTGGCTTGAACATCTCCTAAATGTCGCTCCCGTAAGTCTGGATCTTTAATTAATCACCTTCCAATTTCAATATATTTGTAAGAAATTGACTCCGAAACATCACTTTTGTCATATATATATATATATATCTTGCATGTATATGCCAACAAAAGGATAATCAAATCTAAATGCTATCATAAAGCAAAACATAAGAACCTTGCATGCCTTAATGGATCAGGATCATCAATATCACTCTGCCTTTCCCTCACAAACAAGTAATTAACATCCTAGTGATATGATTTAGCACGACTAATATTAATTAATCCAGCTATGAAACATTCAAAAGCATGAGAAACAAAACAAACATTGGTAGCTAGTATTAGCAATGCATGTTTTCTTGCCCACACTTCTGAACCATCTCTGAAGAAATCTCCACACCATTTGTTATAATATAGGTGAAACAAGTAGTTTCTCTTAGAACCGGAGACACACAAGCTGTGGCTGAAGAAGATCAAACAAGTTACTTCAAATTGCAGATCTTCTGGAACACAGCTTGCGTGACTCCGGTTGTAACAACAACTACTTATTTCACCTAGGTGCTGCGTTGATATATACAATGTGGAAAAGAAATTAGGGCTTGAAACAAGGAAAAGAATTTGCAGAAAAATAATAGAGAGAACAAAAAGGAAACTGAGTCCTTGAGAAAAATAATTTGAGGTAATAATAGAGGCAGACAGAGCATCTATTTATGTCAACAATTATGACAAAAATAAAACCAAACAAAGGGAAACCCTTTTTTTTTTTTAAGTTTCAAAACCAGGATCGGTCCTCCGAAACGCGATCCGGATTGCGGGTCTTTTGCTATTTTGTTAAAAGTTTGACAGTATCATTCAGCAGCTTCTACTCTGTTTCGAACAGACATAACTTAAACTGACTTTTCTTCTACCTTATTGACTCCAATTCTCCAACAATGTTTATCTTCCTCAGTTCCATGTTACTGTAAATAGAATTAATGCAGATTGCTCTGTGTTAAATGAACAGAACTGACAACTTTGAAGAAGGAAATTAAAAAAACAAAATCATGCATGTTAGAACATAGCAAATCTGAGGTATGGTGTTTCACAGTCGTTCACTTATTTTTGATTCTAGTAATTATAGGTATGATTATGAACCCATTTCTCATTTCCTTTTCATTTTTTCTGTTTCGTTTTTTGTTTCTTGTTTGTGTTTATATGTTTATGTTAGTTTTCTCGTTTTGGCCTTTGTGTAAATTTAATTTTATTATGATGTCAATTCCTTCTCAAAAAGGATCAATTTCAAACATGGAATGCTTGTTTTTGGGTGGCAACAGTTTTTCCAGAGTGATTCCAGAATCCCTTTGGAATCTGAAGAACTTTGGGAGATTCACACAGCTGAAATCTCTTGTTCTTCAGGGAAATTCATACACTGGTGGGATATATTCTTCTGGCATTCACAGGCTACCAAACATTTCCAATTTAGACTTGAGCTACAATAATTGCTCCTGTTGAATTCTCTCAAATTCCAAGTTTGAGGTTCTTGAATCTTGATCTTGGTCTACAATCAATTCATCGGTCCAATCCCACCGGGAAATAACTCTTTCTTTTTGTTCTTGGAATTCAGATTTATTTGTTCTTGGAATAATTAAGATTCCAAATTCATGTTTTATAATAATACATTAATTCTTGCTGCAGGTTTCTTATTATTCTCTCTTTTAGTCTTGTACGTATGTCTTGGTTATTACTTATTACTGTTGGTTGGTGTGATGATCTAAGGTTCTTTTGACTTTTAATTAAATTTATGATTTGTTCTTCCTACTGGGTCTCGTTTGTCCTTGATTTCCCGTTTATTGCTTTTTGATTCCCCATTGCCATTATGGAGATGTCAAAGAAACAAGTGCCTCATCAAATGCTTTTATGGTTGCAGAGGAACAACTTGATAATGAAGCACAAGCACAAGCATATACTTACGAATTATGCTGTACGAATGGGAACTTAATTAGGTGACTACAACTGGAAAACAATTGGTTGAAAAATCAAAACGAAAAGCTGCCCCAAATCGGAAACAAGACTGAAGAAGTCCAATTCAGAAAACAGAAACCAAAAAAAGAGTTAACGAAATGTATATTTTTGGTCAAACGCAGATAAACTTCCATGTAAGAAACAAGTTTGACAAACTATAATTCGAAAACTCTCTTTTAAGAAGATCAAATCAAATGTGAAACTGACTAATTTTCTTCTACGTTATTGCATCCAACAACATTTGTCTTCCTCAATTCCATGCTTCATAAACACAACTCCCAATTGGGTTGGATGTGGTGGGCTTGGTAAAGTTACTGGCTCATTATATAGAGATTAATTTCTTGGTCTCTTGTGTTGCGCTTGTGTGTTGGTTTATGTTAATTTCAGATTTTCCCTACTGGCTGTGTCAAAAACCCCCCACTAAAATTTTAGATTTCTACATGTAAATTACATGTGAATAAATTACAAAATGATTCATGTAAAATATATGAAGATTGACCTATTAAAAAATTAAATTTCACACATTATCCCCACTAAATTTTCCTTAAAACATAATGATCCTATTAGAATGTAAGCTTTTGAGAAAAAAAAAAAAAAATGTATCATCGTATTTTTATCCAATGATTTAAAAGTATCAACATTCAGAAATATGCCTAAGGGGATTTAAATAAGAAAGCTTTCCAACTTGTCTTCAAACATGCTTCCTCTACTTGGTTTTCAGTCAATGCCATCATCGTCCGCCTCTTCTCCACCTTGATGCAAAGCACTGCCATCCAATATAACGAGTCCATCCAACGTAGAATCCACATTACCGTCTTTTACATAACTCAACAACTTAACTTGAACCTCTGAGGAGATAATGTCCTTATCTACTAGCAAGTTTATAAGTTTTTCTGCTTCATCAATTTCTCCTTCCTCTTTCAAGTACTTTAGACAGGCAGCTAAACTCTCGTCACAGGGCTTCCACCAAGGTTGACTAATGAGAATGGCTTCTTTCATTGCATTGACTGCCTTTCCCATTTCATTATTCATAAGCAAAATCTTTGCAAAAAAATACCATGTCCTTGCATTAGGCTTCCCTTCTTTCAATATAATCTGGTTTACAATGCGTTCAAACTTCTCAAGAAGACCTTTCCTAGAATAAGCACCAAGCAAGAGATTTGGAATGCGAATATCATATCTTAAGGTCGCAGGAACGTGGGATTCCCATTCATCAAAGATCTTCTCAGCACTTTCAATATCATCAAACTTCAATAGAGAGGAGATCATGGCCAAGTAACCCTTATTATAAACCTTCATATTTGTCTTGTAAAGTTCCCAAACCCTTAAAACATCCTCTTTCTTTCCTAGTGTTGCATATTGCCTAAGTAGCTGATTATATGCTCCACTATTTCCTTTACTCAGCGCCTCAAACTTCTTCAGCATTGCTAAAGCCTTATCCATATGCCCAACTTTTATGTAAGCATATGTAGCAACTGTATAAAAATTCCATGGTAGAGTACGACCCCGATCGGATTCCGCCTTCTGTAGTATATTGTTGATTCCATCAACATTGCATTGAGCAGCATAAGCACTTAGACAGATGCAATAGGTATGTGCGTTATAAGCAATACCCTTTTCTTCCATTTCGTGCCTGAAAGTGTCCAGCTTCTTGTAGTTGCCCGTTTTGTAGTAAAGAGTAAGCAAAGAATTAGATGCTACGATACATCTATCTAATCCCAAATCCCTCATTCTCTGCATGACAGCCTCTGCCTTTTCGACAGATCTAAAGCATCCATAGCAGTGCAGAAGAGAAGAGTAAACCTCAAGGCCTTTCAATTGTTTAGGAACACTGTTAAAATAATTCTCTGCATCTTTAAGGCCATGAGTTTTCCCAATCAAATCCAACCGAACGGCAACATCAGAAGCAGCCAGTGGAAAGTACCTTTTATCAGTCATCCACAGAGACATCTAGATACAATATTAAGAAACAACATTCAGAAATATGCCTAAGGGGACCAAAAGAAAAACAATCACAAGCTTAGAAGCACAAAGCTTGAGGATGAAATGATTTTTTCTTTTTTGGGGACCAATCACCAGATAGCAGCAAAAAGTTGGAACTTGGTATCTAAACACCCATTTCATAATGAAGAGTAAATGTTAGGCAGCAAAATCATAATTAGACCAAAATCTGAAAATCATCTTTTTAGATATGAAAAATTAGAAAGTTATTTTTGTGATTTTAATCATTCGAAAATACACTACGACTAACTTCTCATATCAAGATTCAAGAAGCACAACACTAGGATGAACAATATGACAGTCAAATTATACTTAAAAGGCTCAATCAATGCTCTAACAAAATCAAAAAAAAATTCTCAGTATAAATCTCATCCAAAAATTTCAATTACCTTAATTTTGTAAAAAAAAAAAAAAAAAAAAAAAAAAAAAAAAAAATTCAAAATACCTCGAGCGCCTGGAGTAACGTTTATACTGTCTGAGTAGCTTGATGCATAATTGGAGGTGGTGTTTCTTGTCAACGGGCTTTCCTTCAGCGACCCACTGGTCCAAAATCGGAACGATAGAGATGGATGGGTTTCCTAATGGGGAAATCCTACGAAACAACTCATCAATTGGACTTGCCGTAATCGCCTTCAGTGTTGCTGCTCGGAAGGTCGTCAAGTACCGGGAAATACCCATCACAGTTTTGAAATCCAAATGGGTTTTGACATTGTTGAACACCCAACTCCATTGCCCAACCTTCATTTTCCAGACGTTGTTTTCTGAGAAATGAAAATGTTCCAGTAAAGGGGAAGGGCTTAGGCTCCTGGGTTTTACATGTGGGATTTACCGTTTGAGCTTGGGTGATTTTTGGAGTTGGACTTGTGGGCTTTTATTTTTTTTTTTACCCATCATATAGAAATACCCAAATCTTCAATTCCACATTTTACATTCTTTTGATCCAATTTCAATTTTCTTCGAATTTAGACTTTAATCATGGAAAAAGAAATCATGCAAGCCTTCTGAAGTCAAATCCACTTTAATAGTCAGAAAATATATCTATACTATATATAAAAGTACGAGTTTTGTAAAACTTTTGAATCACCTATTATATCCTTATTTTTCGAATATAATTATCCATTATACCCTTATTTTTCGAATATATTTCTTAAATGTCATTGTTTAAACTTTCATAGTTTTACTCAACTAAAAACTCTATTTTTATTTAATTAAATCTAATATCCTTATAACTATTTAATTTTTATTTTTATATATTAGAATTTTTAAATATACTTTTATAGTTTTACTCAAATAAAAACTCTATTTTTATTTAATTAAATCT
>AWUE01020356.1:0-27134 GCA_001974825.2 Corchorus olitorius | reverse complement strand
TGTTATCTAAAAAAAATTAGTTGAAAGTAGTATAATGCCTTTTTAATGATCATTATAGTTTTTTTTTTGTAACCTTAAATAAGATCATTACCTTTTTGTTATCGTTATTTTAGATCACATTGATCATTCACTTACTTTTTTTGGTATAGTTTTATATATAATAATAATGTGTTGTATCTTATTCACTACAACTTTGTTAGTAATCTTAGACTTAAAAAATTAATAGCATTCACCATTGATAAAGTTATTAAGCATGTAAGGTTGCTACATTTCTTGATATAATACTATAGTTTAGCTTTCTAATTAGTAAGCATAAATGGGAAAATTTGATAACCAAAATTTCTAAGAATGTAAGGTTATTAAATTAGTTGAATGTTATCTAAAAAAAATTAGTTGAAAGTAGTATAATGCCTTTTTAATGATCATTATAGTTTTTTTTTTTGTAACCTTAAATAAGATCATTACCTTTTTGCTATGTTATTTTAGATCACATTGATCATTCATTAATTTGGTAGAGTTATAGCGAGATATCAATTTTAATTTTACTTCAACTTGTCAAAGATACGCATATAGTATATAAATTATTTCTCTATCACAAAAAAAGGAAGGAATATGAATTAGTAACTAGGAACCAATTTTGTACACCTAATTTTATACTTCCTTATGTTGCATTAAGTTTAGTTATAAGTTATAACCTTAAATGGAAATTTGACTTACAGGTCCGGGTATGTTTGGTTGAATTGTGAGATTTTGGAGAAATATGATAATCAAAATTACAAAAAATGTAATAAGAAATATGATAACTAAAATCACAAAAGATGTAAGGTTATTGAATTAGTGGATAATACTATACCTCTTTTGTGATCATTATAGGTTTTTTAGTAACTTTTGAGAAAAAAATGGCAAATATTCACCGTTGATGAAAGTTTACTTATGTTATTAAAAAAATAAGAATTGGTAAATACAATTTTAATAACTTTTATAGCATTTTTAGTAAATTTAAGTAATAAAATTTGTAACACTTTATTGATGATAAAAGGTTACTAAAATTAATAAGGATGTAAGGTTCTTTCAATCTAGATAGTACTATAATGTTTTCCATAACCTTTTAAGTAATTAATCTTAGATAAGAAAATCAGTATTGTATGTATCTTTATAATGTAAGGTCATCAAATTAGTTGATAGTACAATCCATTTTTTATGATTATTATAGCTTTTTCGGTAACTTTTGATGAAAAAAATGGTAATCTTCACCATTGATGAAAGTTTACTAATGTTATTAAGAATGTAAGGATTGATAAATACAATTTTAAAAACTTTTATAGCTTTTTTAGTAGATTACTCAAGTAATTAAAATGGTAACTTTCATTATTGATCATAAAAAGTTACTAAAATTAATAAGGATGTAAGATGACTTTTTTTTGCTACAAAAGTACCAGAAAGTAAAAGAGATGGCAGTAACTACGGCCTTAGGAAGCCAACCCCGATCCGGTCTTCAATAAGGATGTAAGATGACTTGAATCTAGATAGTACTATAATGTTTTTCGGCAAAAAAAATATTAAGAATGTAAGGATTGGTAAATACAATTTTAATAACTTTTTTTTAGCCTTTTTAGTAGATTACTTAAGTAATTAAATTGGTAACCTTCATTATTGATCATAAAAAGTTACTGAAATTAATAAGGATGTAAGATTATTTGAATCTAGATGTACTATAATGTTTTCATAATTTTTATAACCTTTTAATTAAGTAATCTTAGATAAGAAAATTAATCAGCGACCAATATTACTAATAATGTAGAGTTATTAAAAATAATAGACTGTAAAATATCTTTTTGGAATTTGGATAACCAATACAAATTTTTTAGTAATTTTAGGTAAGAGAATTGATAACTATCTTATTACTTAAGTTACTAAGGATTTAAGGTTACTTAATTTTTATTGATAGCATCGTAGCCTTTTTAATAACCTCTAAAGGTTTTTTTTTGGGTTACTTATGTAATAAAATCGGTATTAATTACTTACTAAAGATGTAAGATATCAATTAAGAATATAATTAAGGTTGTTAAATTTGTTGATAGCATCATGCCTCGGTCCTAAAACGCCTTTCTTAGGCATCTAATAAAAAAACATGTCACTCGATAAGTCTTGGTCCGAAAACGTCTTTTTTTATGCATCTAATAAATAACATGTCACTTGATATTTGATTAATAATACTATCTATGTAACAACACTGGATTAATTTTAACTAAATTTATCTAATTAAACATAAAAGTAATAATAAAATGCAATAGATGTAACATAAAATCAAGAAAAAATATTGTAAGTTTCTTTACAACTTTGCCTTAATTAATGTTAAAAATTTTCGAAAGATTTAATTTGAGGTGAAAACGAATTAATTTTGCAAAAGAATATGAAATCCAAAAATAGAAGAAGAAAGAAAAATCGAGCTTTCTATATTCCAAAAACGACTTGCTGCATTCAATTAAAAATAAAAAGCTGATTCTCATCCATTTCAAGAGCTTCATAGTTTGAAATTTTAGATAAGTTTCAATTGTTAAACCAATAAATTTTCCTACGTATCATGAATATTGGTGAGAAGTTCTTCAAAAAAGGGTTTAGAAGAGAAAGGAAATAAGATGAAAAAGATGAAGGAAACAACCTTAAAAGTATTTATTATTCCCTCCCCATTATGGATTAATTAGGATTAAGTGATTTTAATGGGATTTTTTTTGTACAAGTTAGAATATAGTAGTATGCATTCAAACTTATTTGATAGCGAACATTATAGTTATTTTGATATAATCTTAAATAGTTTTAAGTAAGAAGATTCATAACCTTTTTTGTATATATAAAAAGTTACTAAAATCATCCAAGAGCGCAATTAGATTTGTAGAGAGCATTATAGCTATTTTAATACCTTTTATAATTTTTTAGTAATTTTAGATCACAAGATTAATAACATTCATAATTGACGAAAATGATTAAAAGTAATAAAAACATAAGGTTATTGAATTTCTTGATAGGACTATAGCTTCTTTTTTTTTTATAACTTTTTTAACAACCTTAAAGAAGAACATTGGCAAATGCCATTATTGATAAAAGACTACTAAAATTACTAACAGTATAAGGTTAATTACTGAATTTATTGATAACATTCAAAAACCTTTGATAACTTAAATAGCTTTTTAATGAACATTTGATGAGGAAATTGATAATCTTATTCTTATTCTTTTTTTTTTGCATCAGAGATCGATAACCTTCTTAATTGATTAATGTTTAACTTTCATTCTTAATAGCCATGTAGTTTTTTTAGTAAATTCAAATAAGAAAATTGATAACCTTCCTTCATTATTGAAGATAACCATAATTGTATAATAATGTAAGGTTTTTTTTTCGTTCAATGAGATTAATTATTTCAAATCTCTGTAAACTAAATGACCAAATTTTAATGATTAATTAATCAAAATTTATAGAAATAAAAAGTACGCATGTGTGGAATATATAATTTATCAATTATTAACATACGTGCAATGCACGTGCTTTTAACTATATATATATATATATAGTAGTAGTAAACTAGTAAAAATAATTTTAACCCAAAAAAAAATTGCTAGATGAGATCAGCCAAACACATACACTTCTGAATTGTATTGTCAATTCCATCAACATTGCATTGAGCTGCATAAGCACTTAGACAGATACAATAGGTACAGATGCCATGAGCAATACCCTTTTCTTCCATTTCGTGTATCAAAGCGTCCAGCTTCTTGTAGTTTCCAGTTTTATAGTAAAGAGAAAGCAAATAATTGAAGGTCGACTCTGTTGTATCTAATCCTAAATCCCTCATTCTCTGCATTACAGCCTCTGCCTTTTCGACGGATTTAAAATGTAGATAGCAATGAAGAAGAGCAGAGTAAACAATTGTTTAGGAACACTGTTAAAATAATAATTCTCTGCCTCTTTAAGCCCACGAGTTTTCCCAATCAAATCTAACCCAATAGCAATATCGGAAGTCTCCGGTGGGAAGTTGCTCTTATCAGTATCAATGCACAAAGCTTGAGGAAGTGCATAGGGCATAGGCTGAAAGGATTTTTTTTATTCTCTTTTGGACTAAAATATTACCAGAAAGCAGAAAGTTAGAACTTAGGAATTTAAACACCCATTATAAATTGGAAAACCAAAATTTACTGTGATTTTAATCATCCAAAAATACACCACTGTTAACTTTTCATATATCAAGAAGCTGGAAGCACACTACCATTAACAATATAACAATCAAATCATACTTGAAAGGGCTTAATGAAAATTCTCAATTTGCTCTAACAAACAAAAAGAAAACTCCCAATCTAATTTCAATCAATTTTCAATTTGTAAAGATAATTAAATTAAAATTCAAGATACCTCCGGTGCCTGAGAGCAACGATTTAATTGTCTGAGTTGCTTGATGCAAAATTGGAGTTGGCGTTTCTCGACGGGAATTCCCTGCTACCCACCGGTCCAAAATGGGAACAAGGGAGGAGATGGATGGGTTTCCTAATGGGGAAATCCTACTAAACAACTCCTTCATCGCTCCCTTTGCTCTGCGTTGATGCTGTCGTCGAATACCAGCAAACACCCATCACATTTTTCAAACCAAAATGAGATTTTTTGACATTGTTAAACACCCAATTCCTTCCTCCAATGCCCAACCTTCATTTTCTGCAAGTTTTTCTGGGAATGTTCTTTTACTCTTTGTGGGGATGACAATATAACCAAAAGGAGGTGTTAAGGCGTTAGGCTGCTGCCTGTGGGCTTATTGGCGAAGGGCTTAAGCTGGGTTTTGAGGCCAGAACTTGGAAGACATAGTTCAGGGTTATGAAAAGATTATATTGGTGTGAAAGCCAAGGTCTGCATAATGCTAAACAATAAGTTGATGCTAAAGTAATGGTTTGCAATAAGCAAGACAGCCAATGTTTACAAATTACTACTAATAATAATATGCAAGTACTCAAAACATGCATCTCTCATATTAAATAAATAAGCAAAACGCATTCTTTAATATTTATCTACTGAAAACTTCTTGTGACTGGAAACTAATTGTCTAAATTAAAAAAACAACCATTCATAGCATGTTTATAGCATGTTCAAACAACAAAACAGACAAGATTATCAAGTTCTCAGAAAAAACAGCAAAATTCTTCTGCACTGCCTTGGTGTAAAGTCTGACAACTCCTCAACGGTTGGCCTTGGCAACTCTCTCAATTTCATCCTTCTTCTTAATGGCATAGCTGCACAGACAAGAATTACCATCAAAATCAACAGATATAATGAAACCTCGAAACACAAAAGGTTCAATGATGAGTAAAAAGCATACAATAGACACATAGGAAAACAGTTCCCATTACTTATCCAAAGAAGAAAAGGAAACAGTTCCAAGTAAAAAGGAAAGGAAATTGATATTGTATAAAGCCCCTATGTACCTGTTAGATGATCCCTTTGCAGCATTAATGAGCTCATCAGCCAAACATTCAGCAATTGTTTTAATATTTCTGAAGGCAGATTCACGAGCACCAGTAGTCAGGAGATAGATAGCCTGATTCACACGACGGAGAGGAGAAATATCAACAGCCTGACGCCTGACAACACCAGCAGAACCGATACGGGTGGCATCTTCTCGGGGTCCACTGTAACATCATAAGGAACGTCATATTAAAACATGATCAACAAACATCATCAGAGGGATATAAACCATCAGCTTCTTCACAGGTTCATAATAGCCAGTGACATCTGAAAGAGAAAATACTAAACTTAAGGTCATCCCCATTACCTGTTGATGATAGCATCAACAATGATTTGAATTGGGTTGGCATCAGTCAAGAGATGAATAATTTCCATGGCATGCCTCACAATTCTAACTGCCATAAGTTTCTTGCCATTGTTTCGGCCGTGCATCATCAGTGAGTTTGTAAGCCTCTCAACAATTGGGCACTGAGCCTTTCTGAATCGCTTAACTGAGTACCTTCCAGCAGTGTGAGGCACATAAGTTGCATGCTTGGCAGACTGAACTCCAATGTAATCACTCAGGGAGATATCAGCCACCTATAAGTACCAAAGGAATCAAGTTATGCCTTACATCTACAAGATACAAGGATTTTAAACTTTCCTACAGACAACTTAATAGTTCTTTCATCTTGCTAATCAGCCATAAGAAAACAAAAGTGCTCAATAGGTAAACAACAAAATGAAAACTAAGATATCTTGAGAACAAACTAAATCTTTTACCATCAATACTTGAAATATCACTCAAAGTAACAGACAAGTAGCCTCAAATCAGACACAAACAACACTGAGACAACAGAGGTACTAATACTCCAATCAGTATAAAAGTAACATATGGTTCAACCAATTTCAACATAAATTCAAACCCATTGAAGAAAACAGAATCAGAAGCTTTAGCAAAAGAAAATTGTTTCAATAGAAATAAAACCAACATTTACTTCTCTTGAATAACCATTCAATACAAAAACAAAAATGAAACTAAGATTTTAGTGATAACATATTTCTATAAAATCCAATTCCTTCACTTTAATCATCTTAGACCAACTAGATCACCAATGAACTTGAAACAACCAGAAACAAAATATGCAGTTCCACATACATAATCAGTATTACGAGACAGAAACAATAAGAGAAAGCTAAAAAAAGAACATTAAAAATGAGACATTTTATCTAACAGAGCAAGAACAAAAACAAAACAGATCTACACTACGAAACAAATAGAGACCCAAAGGGGGAAATAAGGTATATAAGAACATACAGAAACATCATCGAAGGACCAGCGGTTGAAGAGCTTGACTTCAAAGCTCGACTGAGATGGGTCAGTGGCCGCGGGAGGAGCTGCTACTGCCATACCTACAAGAACATACAAAAGAGAAATAAGAATAGATTTGAAGAAATTGAGAGCGCAACAAGTGAGAAAAAAGGGAAAAAAATTAAGAAACCTGTGATTAGAGAGAGTGAGGATGAAGGTAGCGGCGAGCAACGAGCGTGCTTCTTTCTTTCACAGGCTGTGCGTATGAGGAAATGGAGAAAACCCTAGATTTCTCTATTTATAGCGCTTTCCGTTTAGGGTTTATGATGGTCGGGTGTTAACATATCACGGGCCGGGCTACCGGCCCATATCCGCCGGTCAATTGCCCAACGACACGAATAAGGCCTTAGTCAGATTTTAAGAACTCAATTCAGCCCGTTCTGGCCTAGTAAATCCAACCCGTTTGGTTAATTTAATTACTACTATTACTTCTCTAGATTTTGATAGAAACAATATATTTTTACGTATCAAAATTCAAAAGTGTTAATACATAAACATTTTTTTATCATTTTATTATTGAATATATTAAGTGCTTAATTTGGAGTCAACCATTTACGAAATAGCTCAATCTTGGGTACGATTTTCTAATTTGATTGATCAAGAGGGTCAAACCTTGTAAAATTGGATCAATTAAGGACCCAATGGGCAATGGGCAATGGCTATATCTCATATTGCCTAGTATGCGCAATACAATTATACGGCAATATTATGATTGTATCTTTTTTTTTTACAAAAATGGAGTTGGGCTCTTTTCTAAAATTCACAATAAGGTTATGTTTTTTTTTATTTGCAAATCATTTTTTATTTGCAAATCATGTGTCACGTGTATAAAGCTATCGGGCACATGGTGTAGAATATTGGAGTCTTAATTCCAGTGCTTAGGATTCGATCCCTAACATATTCAACTACAAAAAAATTATGCATTCAAACAACCGTATATTAAAAGATGACTAAGAATCCTGTAAAGGCCAAAACTTTAGCAGGTTTTATCAATTTAGGTCTAATCCTTTTAATTGCGGCATTGCCTAAACCTATGCGAGGACGAACAAATAAGGCCTAAAGGAATCTATCTAATTGCGAAATTCCAAAATTTAAATTTTGCTTTAATTAAAACATAGAGGAGAGTTAATCCCCTCATTAAGGATGTACAAATGGTCAATGAGCTCCATCATGATTTGATGGCAGGAGCAAAGATGGAAGGTGCAGTGCACACATCGTGGCACCGATTAAGAGGGCACATATCGCTTCAAGCCCAAGAGAGCAATTTGGTATTGTGGTTAGTGGGTAAAAGAAATACAAAGGTATTGTAGTTGGTGGGTCTATTGACATGTAATTTTAAAGCGTAAAATGCTTAGCATCATTTCCCATCCCATTTAAGTCTGATTTGCTCACCTGGCATAGGTTTTGGCTCAAAATGTTGAAATTAAGAGGATTAGGCCTAAATTGAGAAAACCCACAAGATAAGCCTTAATAAGGTTTTTAGCCTTAAAAGATTAGACCTATATTAGAGTGATTTCACAAAAACTTAGCCCTATGTTGAAGCGATGAACAATCCAAACTTCCAATAGCTTTACTTAATTCTGACAATAGCTGTTCTTAATTCTGTTTAGCCCTATATGTAAGTGATGATTGATGAACAATCCAAACAAACTTAGCCCTTTAACTTATCCAAAACTGTTAACTTTATGCGAGGGAAAAAGGTCTACTAGAGCTCGACGCAACTCATCATTGAGATGAAAAGATATTCAATTCAGCCTTTACTTTGGGTTCCAACTTCCAAGCTTCCAATGGCTGAAGTAAATTCCATTTGCCTTGAAAGAGGGAAAGAGGAGGAGGTAAATCAACAATAACACGGAAAGATTGGTCTAAGATCATCCAAGGTTTAACCCATTTGATCCACCCCCATGTTTTTATATTAGTGGATTCATTACTCTGTTAAGCGAGAGAAACCAAGCCATTTTTCAAAAACTGAAAGTCTCATTGAATAAGAAATAATGATGGCAAGTAGTAATTTAAAACTTAGACAGTTCCGTCAGTATCCTTTCATCACCAAGAACCAGAGATGATTTAGCATTCAAGCCACTGCAAAAGCCTACTCATCCCCATTAACATATCATAAAATGAAGCAGAAGCACCAATAAAAGGGCAAGGCAAATGAATTTGCTTCCTTGTTTTAGAGTAACCAAGCACATCTCAAGGATCATGTATATTTTGGAATGCGAAACAATGTATAAACTATAAAGGCAACTATAAAGGCAACAATCAAACAATCATAAACCCAGGAACCATTAACGAAAGGAACACAAGGAAGATAGATTGGGAGACAAAAATCATAAACTGAAAACCAACTTAGTTCATTTCCATAACATAATTAAGCTCTAAAAAAACAACTCATCCATGTAAATCCAATCCTTCTCCCAAAATCCAAGTCTTGATATGAGGATTTAAGTACTATTAAAAGTAACAAAACTCAGGATAAAATAACACTAGCTAATACCACAAATCCATCAACAAAGATATAGTAAAAGACCCAATCAACGAAGCCTCCTAGCTTCTCTCTCAGACTCAAGCAAGGTGAGAATATCTCCCTCCCTCACTGGTCCCTTGACATTCCTCATGATGTAACGATTCTGATCATCCAAAAACTTGACTCTGACTTGAGTCACCTGACCTCTTGATCCAGTCCTTCCCATCACTTTCACAACAACAGCATGCTTAATTGTGGAATCCATTCTGCAAAACAATCAAACGACATCGTTTTCAACACCCTAATAATCCTGAAACTATAGCTATTTAGACTTTCTAAAACCTAAGCAAAACCAGCAACTAACTTCAATTGGGTACCTTAAACAAGATTATTGATCATGAATTTGAAAACCCATTTCAACGAAATCAACAATAATAATTCTCGTAAAACAATTCACTCCAAGAATGGTTCATCATCCAAATAACTTCGCTTTTCGCTAATTAACAGCAAGTTTAAGCAGATAATCGAGTAATCTATTCCTTAAAGCAGCTTAAACAAGAACAATATACCAATTTTCCATTATAATTGACGAGAAACAACTTACTTTCTAAACAAAGCGGGTCCAAATAAAACAAAGAAAAATAAACAGATTTACCGAGAGCTAGGTTGAAAAGCAGATCATACGAGAAATACAGCTTAAGGAAACAGCGAGAAACTGTAAGAAAATGAAAGAACCTAAACGAACCTTGGCCTACGAGAAGACAAGCGAGCAAGGAATACCAAAGGGTTGCAGCGGCTGCTTCTCTTCAAATTGCAGGGTAAGGGAAGAAAAGCCCTAGAATTAGGGTTTATATAGACAAGTCTTTTAAAAAGACGGTTATGTCCGTCGAAATTGTCTACGCGAACTTTGGGTATTTTAGTCATTTTAAAAATTGGTCTAGGGCTTCGGAGTTTAGATGTGGTATAGCTAAGGTCCATGGTGGCTGATTGGTAGGTCCTAGATTTGGCATGTGAGGACCGTTGGATCATCATACTTCTTGAATTCCAAATAATGCTATGTATTTTAGTTATTTTTTTTTTTTTTTGAGTTTATTTTAGTTTTTGTTTTTGTTTTAGTTGTATCACAAATTTGGCTTATATTCTGTTATTATTATATTTGATCCACTAAATTTTATTAATTCAACTTTAAGACTATTCTTTCTATGAAATTGAAATAGTTAATTTCAATAATTAGAAACTTTCACCACTTGATTTCTCATAAATTATAAATAACAATAAGATAAAATTTATAGTCAAGATGGTTAAATATATACTCCTTCCGTTCTTTTTTATTTGTCCCTTTTAACATATTTATTTCTTTAAGAAAAGTAGTTAATTTCAGTTAGTTTCCTGAATTCTATTACAATTTCACTTAATCTTCCTATAGTGCCCTTAAGTTATTGCTTCTTTCTAATTAAATGCATGTTTGGCCTTTTAATTAAACTCATGTTTCAAGAATGATATTTCTTTTGTTTATATATGAGGGAAAAAAACTAGCAAAAATTACATAGCAAAAATATTAAATAGTTCGGGGCCAGACTACTTCTAAGACATCAGCTGCAAGCAGCGATGTAAGTTCCTGAGGTGGAACATCAAAGACATGGAGACCAAGATGGAGATGATCAAAGTGGGTGGCCAACCAATCGACACACGTATTGGCCTCACGGTAGATGTGTTTAATAGTGCACTTCCACAGTCGAGCAATGAGTTCACGTATTGCAGAAATCAATCTATTGTGAGGACCCTTAGTGGAGCTCAATGTATTGATCTTGTTAATAGCAACAAGAGAGTCAGATTCTAGTAGCATCTCTCGATGGCCATTAAAAATGTTATTTCTGGAAAAGAAATATGAGGGATAATTAAAAAGGGACAATTAAAAATGAACGGAGGGGTATTACATTTGAAATGAAATTTTTTTATTATGATGATTTCTTTTATAAAAGAACATTTCTTATATATATATATATTATAATTAAATCTAGAATTTTGAAATTCATTTGGTTGAAAAGATGAAAATTACAAATCAAAGCTTGTGCAACACATGCATAATATTTAACTCAAAATGATAATATTTCTTATTTGGAGGAGTCCCTACCTTGATAACTATTATTTTGCAAAGTATAGGGAAGACTAGTAACCACTACAAATTGTATACATAAAAAATCCATTCCCCAAATATAGAAAAATATTGTTAGAACTCTCAATCCGAAAATGATTAAGCTTGGACAAAAAAATTGAGAAAATTAAATGAAAAATTCATTCCTTGCTAAGATTTATATAATTTTCAACTAAAAATATAAATATAAAGAAAAAAATGTAAATGGGTAAAAGGGAAATAAGTGGAAAACAGACAAGGGTACCATTGCAAAATATAGTGAACCTATGAAGACCAGAAATTTGCTAGTTATTACTCTTGGTTGTCCAAGGTCCAAACTTTTTCAGTTTATTTCGTTTCTCCATAGTTTTTCTGTATGGAGTTCTCACTTCCCCACTCATCTTCTCTTGGAATTTCAGCTGTAAATCCTCATTGCAAGACTTCATCTTGTCAGCCAAAAGCAATACCCAGTAAATTCAATGGCAAGCTTTGTAAATTGCCTTTGAAATTCTCCAAAAATGTGGTGCCATTTGGGCTTTGCAATCGTAGAAGTTGCTCAAGTCATGTTCCAACTAGGCAATTCAAGCGTGATTCGATCCGGGTATGTCTTGTTTTCCATAATTTTTACTTAAGTGGTTCTCTTTTGTTCTTTGCTTGTTTCTTGTCGGTTATGGCTGCAAGTTAAACTGTTAAAAATTGAATCTTAGCTGAGAATTGGGTTCTGTTTAATGACTTGAACTTCTTGGAATCGTCTGTTTATTTTCGAGAACAATCATGTTGAAATTCTATTAGTCATGCACTATATTGCCTCTTTTTTTTTTTCTTGAAAAGTGCAGTATATTGTTTTTTTGGTGAATAAAATCCATAAACTGAAAAACAAAGACAAAGGGGTAGAAAGGAAAAAGATAATTGAATAGAATAAGTTTTAAAAAGTTCACTTTTTAAGCTATAATTTTTCAAATATATCCCTTGCTAATGTGTTAAAGCAATCTTTGATTGTCTGCTTTTGGAGTAGAAATCAGGTAATAAAGCAACAATCACCCGGTAACTGATTTTAATCGAGTGTTATTATTAATAAGCTGAATATCTTGTATTCAACTCCACTGATGCTGTTATTGATTATCATTTACAATTTTTAGAACCCTTTTAGCTGTACTAGTGTTGGAGCTTTTAACATCTTGAGCTTGCAAGCTCAAAAAGGTAATTGGTAAAGTAACAAAGTTAATTTAGTTAGGATTGTTTTCAACCCATCTCCCTCTGTCTTCCGTACTTGAATGAAACAGTTACAAATATTTACTCTTGACTATGATTTTTGAGAATCAATGAGCCTATCTGTGACATTAATGCAATGTCAACATGGATTATACCAGGCTTGCAGTCAAGTTGGTGCTGCTGGGTCTGATCCAATGCTTAATAAAATTTCAACTTTTAAGGATGCATGCTGGAGATTTTTGAGGCCCCACACAATACGTGGAACAGCTCTAGGATCATGGTAAGAACTTCTGACTGAAACACTGGTTAAATATGGTGAGTCAATTAATTGCATTCTGGCTTAAGTAAAGTTTGTTCCATTCTGTTGACAGCGCTTTGGTGGCGAGAGCTTTAATTGAGAACTCAGATTTGATAAAATGGTCTCTGGTGCTGAAGGCCTTCTCCGGTCTTATAGCTCTAATATGTGGAAATGGTTATATAGTTGGCATTAATCAGATCTATGATATCGGCATTGACAAGTATGTGGCATGTCTCTTTACCAATATTTTAGTGCGCAAGTAAAAATGTATGCAATAGCTGATTTAACCTCCTTGAATTTATATCTGAGCTGCCATGTAGCACAAATAGTGCTGCACCTTCATCTTTAAGACTGACAGAAAAAGAGGCTGTTATCTAAAATGGATTCTTACTTAGAAAACTCTCAATTCTTTGTCACTTTACACTGATAGATTTTTATATTCACCGTTTCATTTTCCTTTTGAATTGAAATATTTAAAATGTTTTTATTTTAGAGCTATATTCTAGGTTTTGATAGTAGATTCTAGGATCATAGATCATGCAGGTAACTGTAGAAGTGCATAGCTTCTGAAAGTAAAATTGAGATTTCAAGATTTCTCTTGTTGTGTTTGCACTAGTAGCTTATATGAAATGAGAATGTAAATAGATTCAGTTACCCTTTTTTCTTCAATTTGCAGGGTAAACAAACCCTACTTACCCATAGCCGCAGGGGATCTTTCAGTTCAATCTGCATGGTTCTTGGTGATATTTTTTGCAGTGACTGGCCTTCTGATTGTCGGATTCAACTTTGGCCCATTCATCACTTCTCTTTACTCTCTTGGTCTTTTCCTGGGCACTATCTATTCTGTTCCTCCATTAAGAATGAAGAGATTTCCGGTTGCAGCATTTCTCATAATTGCCACGGTATTTTTTTTTGTGAAGAACATATTGGTCATTTAATCAGGACTTAATTTTCAAGGGGACAGTAGGGGATGTCTGTTTGTGTTCTAAATCTGTAGATCTCATTCTAAATGTGGATTGTAAAAAATTAAGCAACTAAAACTGCATAAGTCACCAGAGAGAATTTGAGATGAACGAAATATCATATTTCTCAGAAATCCATGTGTTTGGTATATTGATTGATTTAGTATTATGTATCACAGAATGTTCATTTATTTGATGACAAAATTAATTGAATAAGAGAAAAGGAAAAATGTGTATCAGTCACTAAACCTGCTTACTACTCGTACTCTGAGATCTTAATAGTTATTGACTTTTCAAATTATTATCCTAAGCTATATGGAAATGGCACCTAAGTTTACTACGCAAAACACTCTTCATATTTGCTTCTAAAACTTTCTTTATTAGTCAAAAGTTGAGAATTTGGCATTTGCAGGTACGGGGCTTCCTTCTCAATTTTGGGGTGTATTATGCCACAAGAGCTGCCCTTGGACTTCCATTTCAGTGGAGGTGGGTAACCATTCATTGTGCTTGACTTCTTAATATTAAGTAATAAGATGAAGCTGTGTGAGTCTTCATATATGTAATTATCATTATGCAAATTTCAAACAGCTTGTCTGCCTTAACATAATTTTTTACCTTCTGGCTTGGTTATTAATTTACTGAAGATGAAACAGCCCTCCACTAGTTATAAAACTTTATCGAGTCAGATCTCACCCAAAAATGTTTTGAGAATTGTCTAAAGTTGAACAGCATCATACAGTCTGTGCAGTATTATTGAGGAACTCTAACCCCTCAGTTTCTAGTATGAAGTCAGTTTAAAGATCATAATCAAGAAAATTTTCTAAGTTGAGCAGGCAGAAGGAGATAAATCTACTATTTCTATCGTGATTTTGGCTCAAAAGTCCGGCTTGGAACATAGATGCTTCTGTTTTATTCATAACTTAGAATGACCATCTTTGTAAAATCATATATGGACCACCAGTTCATTATCTTGGCCCTGATTATCCATGAAGTGCCTTTGGGTTCTGTTCCATTTGAATGCAGTAGAGCCTGTCCTGTATAGATGAATCATCCATCTGTTAAAACTGCTAAGATTTGCACTCTACTTTATTCATGAAGACATCATTGATTAAGAATCTTCTGTATAGGAACTTCTTATAAATTTAAAGTTCAGCTGTATGGATACATGTGTGAAAACTGTTGAAAGAACTATAATGTCCTTGCTCCATATTTTGTTTGCAGTGCACCTGTAGCATTTATCACAACCTTTGTAACATTGTTTGCACTGGTTATCGCCATAACAAAAGATCTTCCAGATGTGGAAGGAGATCGCAAGTAAGTCATGCAACCATTTACTTATATTGGTGTGTATTTTTGTTTTTGTCTATTTGACATTGTTGATATCACATTTGCATATGCCCCAGTTTCGTTCCTTCTTGAGTTGTAAGATATTTAGATTATATTAGTTACATTTTTGTATGATTGTTCAAACAATAGCTACTTCTCTTGATCTTTGCTTCGTAAGCTTCTATGTCCATCTTGCTTACCTGTTTGAAAGTTTCTCTGATATTTGTTTGTACAATCATTTACAGATTTCAAATATCAACATTAGCAACAAAGCTTGGAGTTAGAAATATTGCATTTCTTGGTTCTGGACTCTTATTGATGAATTATATTGCTGCTGTGTTGGCAGCAATATATATGCCTCAGGTGAACAAGCAGCACATAAAGCCTGTCTTCTCATTCTCTACAACTAATACATGAAATCAGTGCTTAACTTGTGTTACTCATGGAAACAGTTGAGCATTTATTTAGATTATCCTAAGTTAGTAAACCCTTCACTTGCATGTATTACAGGCTTTCAGGCGGAATTTAATGATACCTGCTCATGTCTTCTTGGCCTTGGGCTTGGTTTTCCAGGTATGCTTCCTCGTTGACTTTTCTGAATACAGTAATGACAAGGAATTATATGATTTGTTCTTCATGATTTAAGTTCCTAACTTTGATATGACTCAACCTCCCTCCCCCTTTTCCCATTTTTGTATCGTTCCAAAAACAGAGGATGTTTCTTTCTGCAGAAATCCAGATACTGCTTTTGATTCAGGGCAATCATTAACATTTATAACATTTTTTTTGCAACCTATTCTATATTAAATCAAATTCTGGAACTGGACGTGGAGTAATTATAAAGTTCATAATGTCTGTTCAGAATGCCACTGATTGTTGTTTCTTTCCCAATTATAATCTCTGATGTAAGTTTTACTTAATATTTCAGACATGGGTGTTGGAACAAGCAAATTATACCAAGGTAATGCCTATAACTTCATGTAGATCATACATTTAACCTTTAATAAATATGTTCTCTACTTGCATAAATTTTCCAATTTGAGCAGTTAACGAATGAATGCATAGAAATGTTTATCAAGACTCACAATCCAAGTCGAGAGTCATGTGTTATCATGTTGATGCTCATCTTTTTGCAATTTAATATGAGTAAATGACTAAACATGTAGTACAATTTCATTGAAAACACCATTTTTTTTTTATAAAAACTACAGTACTAACTGGCAACAAATTCTTTCATAAGTGAGGATTTTTCTGGATGCCAATGGGGAGCATGTGTATTTGGTCAGCCTGATATTGTGCTTGAATTGGTGTTTGCAGGAAGCAATCTCAGGGTTCTATCGCTTCATATGGAATCTTTTCTACGCTGAGTATGCAATTTTCCCCTTTGTCTAGAACTCTAATCTTTACTCTTCAATTTTGTTGCCCAATTTTTGATTTTCCACTTAGGGAGAGTAGTCGTGTAAATATCCACGTTATTTTCCTCTTTCATATTCACTGTATGCATCTTGTAACAATGCGTATCTTGTATCAGTTCTTTGGCAAAGAAGATTATGCAAAGAAATAAGAAAAGTAATATGATCATATTTTCAGCATATAATTGTTGTACTTCTAACCAGACCCGCTTAGTTATCCCAGCTTTGAATGTTCCACAGGCCGGATACATGTTTGTCACTTAGGCATTAATAGTGCAGAAAATGATGGTTGCATGTCATATATCAGGGTTCAAAATAAGTAGGATGATTTTTTTTAAAAGTTGCTAGATGATGCTTATCAGGGAACTAGATATTGTGGAAATTGAGTCTATATATGTATATACAATGCAGGTTTGTAAGTCCTTATCAAAAGTCATCAATATTAAACTTTCATGTTCCCTCCTTTTACAAAGTGGAATTCTGTGGAATGGGGAAAGAAGATTGCTTTGCTTGCTTGGGTTGAATATTATTAACCCAACTATTGAGCCATGTCTCCATGATTTTTTTGTACTGATAGAAAAGCTTCTGAATGTCGTCTCGTTTCGAGCCATGTTTTCTTCCATATATACATATATATATATAGCAGAATTTTCTAACCCTATTCACCTTGAGGTCTTGCTTGGAAGAAGTTAGTATAAAATTAAAGGGGTTAGGAGATTACATGAGAATAGAGATATAAAAATTGGGAATGAAAATGATTATTATCAACTTTGATTTTGAAGCATCTCATGGTAAAATCTGGTCTAGCCGTCTCTAGTGCTTCAGAGATTAGGTCCTGGATTGATGGCTGATTCCTGATTGGACTAATTATTAAATGCTCTTTTTGTTATCCAATTATTACCAACATAAAGCATGCAAAATGGATTTGTGGCTACAATCTAAGGCTTAAAAAAGAGTGACATTATTGGAGATGTGGGCCTCTCACTAATTATACTAAAAAAGACTATAATCAATGTCATATATATTTTTCATTCTGAATAAACTTTCTAATATATAATATAGGTACATGAGAGAAAAATAAGATTAGATTTCTGTCTCCACTCTCCACAGTCTTATATATGCATGGAGCTCTCACTTCCCCACTCTTCTTCTCTGGGAATTTCAGCTCTAAATTCTCATTGCAAGAGTACTTCATCTTGTAAACTCAATGGCATTGGCAAGCTTAATTGTAACTTGCCTCTGAAATTGTCCAAAAATGTGGTGCCATTTGGGCTTTACAATCCTGCAAGTTGCTCAAATCATCATGTTTCAACCAACCGTAATTCCATCCGGGTATGTCTTGATTTTTGCTCAACTCGTTTGTTTTGGTTTTTGTTTGTTTCTTGTCTGTTATGGCTGCATGCAACTGAAAACTGTCAAAATTTCAATGCTGAGAATTGGGCCTTGTTTAATGGCTTCAACTTCTTGGATGTGACTAAATATCCAAATCAAGACTAATTAAAAGCTTTACCGTAATGTTTCAGATTAGGATCATATGTACCTTGTAAGGCTCCCATTTAAAGATCAAACTTTACTAACAGTTAACAGATGATAAAGGGTATAAATAACCTATTGCTAACAGGAATATCATCAACGTGGGTTGCATGAGCCGTCAGGCCTTAAACATTTCCACCTGAGATTTCCACATGGATTTTTTGTTATATTTTAATGGTTAAAAAAATAAGAAAAATTTATTTTAGACGATCAAAATATTTCTTCTGGCAAAAAAAAAAAAAATCTCGATATGATTTTTAAGAATCAATGCGTGACATTAGTTAATGCAATATTATTGTTAACATGCATGAATTATTTATACCAGGCTTGCAGTCAAGTCGGTGCTGCTAATAGCTCCCACTCCGATCCAACGCTGAATAAAATTCCAACTTTGAAGGACGCCTGCTGGAGGTTTCTGAGGCCGCACACATTATATGGAACAGCTCTAGCATCATTGTATAACAACTTCTTCCTCACTCATCAAAAACTAGTGTTAAATCAATTAATTGCAATAATATTCTGGCTTATAATAACTAAACTTTGTTCTTTGTTGTCCATTCTTCTTCTATTGACAGCGCTTTGTATGCAAGAGCTTTCATTGACAGCTCAAATTTCATAAACTGGTCTCTGCTGCTCAAGGCTTCCTCCGGTCTTATAGCTCTAATATGTGCAAATAGTTACATAGTTGGCATTAATCAGATCTATGATATCGGCATTGACAAGTATGTGCCATATGTCTCTCGGTACTTTTTTTTTTTTTTCTATATTTGCCTTGTTCGAATGGAGTCGGTCCATTATAGGGTAAACCTCTTTCAAACTCAGAATAAATGGCAAACCACTGGAATTACCAACTATTTCTTGGTAATATTTTAGTGCTCAAGTAAAAATGTATATGCAACATGTGATTTTTTTTTCCTTGAATTTGCAGGGTAAACAAACCCTACTTACCCATAGCTGGAGGGGATCTTTCAGTTCAATCTGCATGGTTGTTGGTGATATTATTTGCTGTGGGTGGGCTTGTGATTGTTAAATATTCCAACTCTGGCCCATTCATCACTTGTCTTTACTCTCTTAGTCTTTTCATGGGCACCATCTATTCTGTTCCTCCATTTAGAATCAAGAGATTTCCGGTTGCAGCATTTCTCATGATTGCCACGGTACTTGTTAATTTTCCCTTCTTTCCTCAACAGCATATTCATTTAATCAGGAGTGAAGAACATAATTAAATATCATATTTCTCAGAAATCCAATAGTTAATTGGCTTTTCAGCTTATTTTCCTAAGCTAGTGAGAGTATATGAAAATGACCCCATTTTGAATTAACCCACACCTAAGTTTACTGCTCAATATACAGTACACTCTTCATATTTGCTTCTAAATTGACATTTGCAGGTACGGGGTTTCCTGTCAATTTTGGGGTGTATTATGCCACAAGAGCTGCCCTTGGCCTTCCATTTCAGTGGAGGTAGGTAACCAAACCATTCATCGCGCTTCACTTCTTATTATTTTTTTGAGGAATCTTCACTTCTTATTATTGATTAATTAATAAGATGAAGCTCTGTAATTCTTCATTTATCTAGTAATAATATATATGTAAATTTCAAACCATAATATACATCATTTTTTACCTTCTGCCTTGGGCAGTAATTTACTGATCATGATGCAGTCTGTGTGTAGTATTATTGAGGAACTCACTCTGTTCCCTCAGTGTTTATCTTTGTTATTGTCTTATATCACATTTCCATATGCCCCAGTCTTGTTTCTTCTTGAGTAGTTTTGTGTGTTACATTTTTGAATGATTTGTTCAAACAATTAATATAGCTACTTGTCTTGATCGTCCCTTTGTAGGCTTCTATATATATATCCATCTTCCTTGCCTCTTAAGCTTTCTCTGATATAATTTGTATGTACAGATTTGAAATATCAACCCTAGCAACAAAGCTTGGAGTTAGAAACATTGCATTTCTTGGTTCCGGAATCTTATTGGTGAATTATATTGCTGCTGTGTTGGTACCAATATATATGCCTCAGGTGAACATGCTAGCTAGCTACCACTCAATGCTTGTCTACTATTAATACATGAAATGAGTGCTTAATTTGGTAGCTCATGGAAGCAGTTGAGCATTTACTTGGATTTTTTTTTTTTTTATATATTTTATCTAAAATAATGAGCCTTTCAAGTTTCACTTGCTTGTTTTACAGGCTTTCAGGCGTAATTTAATGATACCTGCTCATGTCTTCTTGGCCTTGTGCTTGGTTTTCCAGGTAATATTAAATAATATTCCATGAATAAACATTTTTTGAAAGAATTTGTCACAATAATATATATGAGAAACCTGATGGTTGGAGTAATTATTTTGAGCTGAGAATGCCATTTTTGTTTCTTTCCCAGTTATGGTCTCTGATGTAAATTTTACTTCATATTTTTTCAGGCATGGGTATTGGAAAAAGCAAATTATTCCAAGGTAATATTGCCTATAATTTTATGTTTCCTCCACTTGCATAAATTTTCCAATTTCAGCAGTTATCAAGAGTACTCTTGATGCTCATCTTTAGCCATTTAATTTTGATAAATGACTAAATATGTAGTACAATTTCATTGAAAACACCAATTTTTATATATAATAAAAATAAACTAGTAATTAATTAACTGCAACAAATCCTTCATACGTGAGATTTGAGTTTGGTAGCACTGATATTGTGCTTGAATTGCTGTTTGCAGGAAGCAATCTCAGGGTTCTATCGCTTCATATGGAATCTTTTCTACGCTGAGTATGCAATTTTCCCCTTTGTCTAGAACACTAATGACTAATCTTTTACTCTTTAAATTTTGTGGCCCAACTTTTTTGATTTTCCTCTTTAAGGACACTAGTTTGTAAATATCCACATTATTTTCCTGTTTTTTGGTATCCCATCCGGTATCCAAGACTTTGCCCTGATTAATCCAGATCCAACCCGCGTCGCGCACCTGGTTATTTAATTTACACTGTATACATCTTATATATAATATATCAGGATTGCCATTGTTTGTTTGTTGAATGCTTGGCAATATTTACGCATTAATTCCAAGCTGGTTCAACCACAACCACATATACCATCACAAAATTTAAGCTAAAATCTGTTTTACTTAAAACCTCTTTGACCTAAAAATTTGTCCTTCATTTCTCTTCACTCTTTACTTATAATTCTTCTTCTAGCCATTTTTCAACCTGCTGAAAATTAATAGAGAACAAAGAAAAAGTTCATCTATCAATTCTCAAAAAGTTCAGCCAAGGGCCAAGCCAACACCCAACACCATGGTGGATCCCATGCAAGAACCTTTGATCCAAATAAAAATAAACCAGTCAAAAATTACGAAACACTGATCCAGTGAACCATCATTAGTGTCATCACCCTCTTCATAACATTAGTGCTGTCGACACTATGGTATTTGCAGGGCGAGAAACTAGTCGAAAGCCTTGTCCGCGACCACGAATAAAACAGAGCTCTAATCATGGAGAGAATGAACAATATTTCCAAGGCATTGCTGATTTTGAGCTCCTTATTCGTGATTAAAGGCGTTTTTCGGCCTTCTAACAGGCGAAATAAAGGTTCGGCTAATAGACATTTGAATGTTATCCTAAATGTCACCTTAGCAATAATCACAATCGGTGTCCTACTAATTGTCTCTGATGCAATTTTTGCTGAAGGAAAAGTTGGCACAATTTCTAGAATGATTATGGCACTTATAGCAGCCTGTTATATTGTTCTGTTGAGAGGTATAATAAGATTAGGTCCGTTCACAGAATATATTTGGATTGATGATGCGTTCGAGGTTGGAGATGTGATCATGATTAACAATGTGGAACATGAAGTTGTGGATTTCTGGCTCAAAGGAGATTTCTACCTGGTTTGTAAGGAAGTGGCGACTGGAAACAAGGTTACAATGGGGAGCTATTCTATCATGGAGGCCACCATTGGTGTTGGAAATGTGACATACCTGGGCTCATTGTAGTCTGTTGATTTGCTGCTGTTGGAGAGAAATGAATTAAGTCCAAATTGTTGGTGTTTTGATTTTCGATTGGCTTTGGTTCTGTTTTTTCATTAATTTGAGTTTGGAAATTGGAACTATGTTGTTTATTCTTTTTACTTGATATATATGTTCTTTTTTCCAGATTGAATGAACTTCTTCTTTTAATAAAATAAAATTGCTAATTTATAAGTTTTGCAATATATATATTAGTCTTAGGTTAATTCTCAATTCTCCCCTCCAAATTCATAAGTTTTCTTTTTTTACAAGTTAACGACATATTCCTAAGCAACAAATGGTTTATCTGATACAAGTTAGTATAAAGGGTTAGGAGATTACATGAGAATTATGTAGATATGAACAATTGGGAATGAAAGTGATTATCAACTTTGAAGCATCTCATGGAAGAGATGAAAAACTATCTGATCAATCATCACATAGGAAGATTGCTGCTGACTTAACTTACATTCTTTACATTTCTCTCTATTCCATCACTATTCTGGACTCCATAGCTTTTCAACTACAAAAGTGGAGCATATATGCATATACTTTACCATCAAGCTCAACTTCCCACAGCTGACATGTTGGAGTAGTTTCAGATCTGAATCCCCGGTGCTTCTGATATTTCCGAGAGTTTTCAGTCTCTTTAAATGATTACAAATCTCCATTTGAGGTCAATGAAAGGAACTTCTGTTTTCTAAACTTAAAAGGGCAGACAATTAAACCTAGTACTGCTTCTCATTATCTCTTGTCATTTTTCTCCATAACATCTACTTATAAAAAGGGAAAAGAAATATGTAATGAAAAGGCTCAAAACAGAGCAGAATAAAGAATCCTATATCTTCTTCTCTAACCACAACATGCCAGAATCACACCTTCATCTAAAAATTGCCTATGCTTTTGCTTTGTCATATTAACCATCACTTGCTCTTCAAGATGCAAGGGGACTTCTAGCTGAAACTTTTCCTTTATGTAAGGAAGGAGAAGGCAAGTTCGTCCTTGGGGTAAAACGTGATGCTGTCCGAGGGGAGATGAGGTTAGCATTTGTAGGTCTTGGAGACAAGTTTGCCTGCTCTAAAACCTGGAACTGAAGCTCAGGAGGATAATCCCTCATACAGCTAATCCGCGGTCCAGCCCCTGTACTCCACTTAGAGGATAATTGTTGAGCTAGTTGATATGACTTCATTCCCTTATGCGAGTCTATCCTTTTCATGATTTTTTCCTTGGGGATCGGCTTCTCATCTTCCTGGTCATCATCTTCACCAAACAAAGTGATCTTAGTGCACATGAAATCTTCCTCAGGTAAACATTCTTCCGCTGTTTCATAGCCATCCTCTTCTTCTGGGGGCTCTGGTTGTTTTTGGCGGCAACTTGGTGGCAATGTTTCTGGCTTGAAGATGTCAAACACATCATGTCTTGGTATTTCAAGTCTACTTATTTTTGAGAACAATCCACGAGACAATCTGGACATGGATTTATTCTCATTCTCTGCAGTATCAGAACCTTGCTTTCTTGAATCACTGTTCTCCTCAGCTGAGTTTCCGTCATTGGTTTCCTCAGTCTGCAGAGAACCTTCTGCTTCGAATTCATTGCTTCGGACGCTACTGTTCTTTCTGATAATGGTCTCTTCCTCTTCAGAAGGGCTTTTCTGAAAAAAGTATAAGAAATAACTGCATCAGTTAATAATGAAGGCCAACTAAAGATCATGTGTGCCTCAGCAACTTTAATTATTAACCCCCCGAATTCATAGACATGAACTTCCAAAAAACACCCTGTCCCCAATCCCAAACGAGTGTCTGTGGAGTGCTAGGGGAGAGAGAATTCTTTTTGTTGTGCTCTATGAAATTTTCCCCTACTATAACTTTGTTCTCTAGGTTTTTCTACTGCAGATGTAAGCTACAATAAAAATTGATAAGTGACTGTTGTTTACCTTTACATTAGTGAGGTCAACATTGTGTTCCTGAAGAAAAAACATGAACTCTAGGAAATTCTCTTCTGTTGGGAGGTAATGTCCACTGTGAGGCCAAACCGCCTACAAAGTTGAAATGATCATTTTAATACATCAAAAGTCCTACACAGATTGAAAATATGATCCTTCTATATCAAAAGACATAAACATTTATTGCCTACCTTCAACAAACCCTCTTCCAAAACCAATCTTCCGGCAGATAATGTTGCTCCACCGGCAAGAAAACTTGAGTGCTGAAATGTTCCCTTGTTCTTCTGTCCAACATACAAAACCTTGAAGGCACTAAGAACAAAAATCCACTTAGCATCTTTTGGTCCTCGAGTGGAATCAAGAAGTTCCCCACTCTGCTTGTAGTAAAACTTCCCATCCTTTATTATTACTTCATAAGCCTCCCTTTCTGTCTGCAAATAGACAAAAACATATTAGTAAAGCAAATTTCAACCAAATTAGAAATTTCTTATATGACTCCCAAATATCTTATTGAATTTGAGGTTTCTATAACATTGTTAGATCCAAAAAAAAGGGAAAAGATAGAGTAGACTCACAGGGCCAAGATACTTGATACATTGTTGTTGAAGCTTTTGCCGAGGGCACTTTTCACTATTGACTTCTTTCCCTTCTCCTATATCAAGCCTGCATGTTCAAGGTTGATAGATTGGTTTCATTTTCATATGATGTTGGGAAGCAAAAATGCTTATGTTTACTTCATTATTATTGGTCCAATGAAATCTTACCAGTAGAAGAAGGGTTGTTTGCTTTCACAGTGAAGCCATTTGGCATAATAAAATTGGAGATTATGGCCATAACGATGCCTAGGATCAATCTATTAACAACAAGAAACACAATCAAGAAGAGCCGTAAAAGAAAAAAAGCAGTTCTATACAAATGTTTCATTTCTAGAACAGTAATTACCGCTTCAAGCCAGTGCTGCAAAGCAAGCTTCCGGGCTTTTTCATCCTTGGATAAACCTTTTCCCACCTGCAAAACAAGACAAGAATCACAATTCACAACCGGCATTGCTTTTTTTGAGGCATTATAATTCTTGCATCACCTTCATCACAACTTACATACCTTGGCAGCTCTTGTTCTTGCTCTACACCACCGCGAAAAGGCAGACTCTGGTTTTTCTATCTCAAAGAATGAAATCGAGCTTCGCTTGAGTTCAGCAAAATCTAACAGCTTCCACCTACAAAATGGAACCATGAAAATCAAAACATGAAGAAAGACAAGTCTTGAAACCAAGAGACATAAAAGTAAAACCATTTGCTTTCATGGTTGAGAATGATGTAATAGTTTCATGTCCATCTGGTATCGAAAATCATACTAACCATCTCTGCTCAACTACAACTGCACAATCTGCTAGCTGCCTCCTGGTCCGAAAACTCTTGTAAACCTTTTGCAACTTTAAGGCAGCCTCATGTCTTTTCCCTCCCAAGGGACAAGGGGACTTCAAGCTGCTGTTTGATCTATGTAACATGTCATCATTATTCTCAATATTCTTACAGCTCTCTGATTTGACAGACACCTTCTTTTCCTTATCTGAGCTATGATGAGTCCTATATGAGAGAAGGGTCTCTGTTTCCCTTTTATTAAAACTTAAAGACTCTCTAAGTATTAACTTCCTAGAACCATATTTTTTTGGCTCTGAAACACGGCCATTGAAACTCACTGATCGCAATACTTTCTTTACTTCATCATCATCCTTAAAGCTGATCGATTTTACAATAACAGCTTCCAAACGGCCGTCCAGATCATCGATATCACTGAGAGGACACGAAACAGCTGCTCCCATATTATCAATATATCCTTATATGTAAGGATCTCAACAAACCGGCGATATGGGGCTTCAATACCTAGTAAAAACAAAGGGAGAAATAATCAGTTTTAAAGGATTATGTTGGTTCCATGTGACCATTAGACATCCATTCATCAAAAAGAATGTCTCGTTAGATGTTGCAGCTAATTAAACAAAACAACCAGAAGGCAATTCATGTTACTCATCCAACTATTGAATCCGAATAGATTTTTCTGAAATAGAGCAAAACTGTAGGATAATTTCGAATGTTTCATCACCACAAGTTAATCAAACTATGTACCATTTATCATTTGAATGTTTCAATGCTCTTTTGCATGAAATGGAATTAACACAACAGGTAGTGAAGTAAGAAAAGAATTGAGAGACAACCATGAACATTATGAAAAAGTTTATGTCTGCATTAGACAATTTACTTAGAATTCAAATGAAATGGGATAAAAACATAAGCCAAGAACAAAAAATTTGAATGAAACAAAATATCTAAAAACGAAAAATGGAATATATTTCCATTGTTCATAAAAGAAAGCCTCCCCAGAAAACAAAAAAGAAAAAGAAATGCAATAACAAAAATCTTTCCTTCCACGCATCAAATCAAGAATGCTCATCATAACATTTGATCCAAAGAGAAAAAAATTGGGTTGTAACATTTGATAAACCAATGAAACAACAAAATAGCAAAAACCCAGATTAAAAAACAGATGCCATGCATCTTCCATCCCTGCATTTACATATCAAATTAAGATGAAAACCAAAAATGGGTAGGCATAGAAGAGTAGTTTACCTCAAAAACTGAGAAAGGAAGCAGAGACAAGAAATGGGGTTGAATGAAAGAGAAGAAGAAGAAGGAAAAGAAAAGACAGGAAAGGAAAGGAAAGCAAAAAGAGTGGCCAAAAAAATGGGTGAAGTTTGAGTTAGGTATCAAAACGTGAGAGAGAGCGAAGAATGTGGGGATGATGATGAAACAGGGTGGCCTTTGGCCTTTGTCTGAGAGATTTTTCGTTTTCTTAAAACCTCTAAACAAAGAAAGAAAACTAACGTTGGTGTCTGTCTGATTCTGAATGAATTTTTCTTTTTTGCTATTCTTGCCACTGTTATTTATAGCATCAATGAGAGAGAGAGAGAGAGAGAGAGAGAGAGAGAGAGA
>AWUE01020354.1:0-111319 GCA_001974825.2 Corchorus olitorius | reverse complement strand
TTAGACTTGTGTTCAAGTGAGGGGAAAAAAATAAAAGNGAAGAAGAAGAATTNGAGTAGACTCTTCTAACCCAAAAATAAGAGTCTGTTTGTTTTGATGTAATTTAATCACTTTCTATAGAAAGTATAGGGTAGGAAATAACTTTAGCATGTTTGGTTATTTTTTTAAGAGAAAGTTTAGGGTAAGAAAGTTTAACTGACTCAAATACTTTCTCTCCAAAGTGAGAAAGCGCTCTAACGCCTGGGAGGTGTTAAAGCACTTTCTCACTTTTCTCATGAAAGTAATTTTAAGACAAAATTACTTAAAAGGACCTTATTTTTAAATTTAAAATATCCATAAAAGGGTATTTTAATAAATTTAACTTTACTTTCTTAGGAATTTAATTTAAACTTTAGAGGTTAAACAAACATGCTAAAGTATTTTCTCAAGAAAAAACTTTCTAGTCCTAAACTTTCTATAGAAAAACTTTCTACTTATTTATTTTCTATAGAAACTTCCAAACGGGCTCTAACTTTACTCTCCTCGAATTAAAAACAAAAACGAGTTCTTTTCCCCTTTTTTTTCCTCTTCCGTTCCTTTCAATATTTTTGAGATAATTCCTTTCAATATTTAGAATTTAGTCCTAGACTATACTAGAAAATGAAAATTGAGAATTGAAATTCCCACTCCAAAGTCCAAATAAAACTATTTTGGTCAAAAATGAAATTACAAATGCTCTTAAGATCCAATAAAAGCACCCACTAAAAATCATAGTCTTTTACTTGTGGTTAGTTATAATAGAAATATAGGGAGTATAATATAATATTCTAAACTTTGATGAAATCACAGTTAAAAAGTGACCCTATGAGAAGAGGGAAAAGAATTGTAGAAAATTTTTGATTTTGAAAAGTAAAGTAAAATGTGCATAAAATTTTGCAAACCAACTAGTTACAATATATATGGATTCGGTTATTTGTGATTTATAACTAAAAATAGAGGGAGTAAATGAGCACACTTAATATTTCCACAACGTAACATTTAAGTTTAGATTAACGATTAAACGTTATCATATTTTAATGGTCGGAATTTGGAGTTTGAACTTTGAACCAATAAATATAGGTCTCTATTAGATTTAGATCAAAAGATTTGACCATTGACTAGAAAACTATGAAAATCAAAGCAATTTTAGTACTAGTTAAATTTTGGCAAAAAAAAAAAAAAGTAATAGTTAAACAAGTACAAGTACTACTAATGTATCGCCTCAGTTTTCCTAAAAAAAAAAATGGCTAAATAATCAATTCAGGATAGTTTGTCGCAAAATGCAATTTGGGATATAAGTTACAAAACAAGCAATTAAGGATATAACGTTACGAAAAACGAGCAATTAAGGATATAGTCCGATAGGGCTCCGTTAAATGATGACATGACATCCGGGTGGCATCCACGTAATTTCTGATAATACACGTGTCATCTACGTGGATACCACGTGGATGCCACGTCATCAATTAACGGAGCCCTAACTGATTATATCCTTAATTGCTTGAAATCGAAAACATCATATCCTTAATTGCTTGAAATAAAAAAACGTTACATCCTTAATTGCTTGTTTTGTAACGTTATATCCTTAATTGCTTGTGGCAACAAACGTTATATCCTAAATTGATTATTTGGCATATTCTTAATTAAAAGCAACCAGCATTTTCATAATTATCATAATAATAATAATCCTAATTTCATAACTTTATTTATTGATATGAATAAAATCACATAATTTAAAGATTACGAACAAATCAAATAAACATCTCCATTACTGAATTTCTATTACTGAAATTCACTCACACGAACAATCATTTTAAACATATTTAATTAAATCTAATCTCTTTATTTTTTTTTATTTTTACCATTTTACTATTTTAATTGCAAAACTTAGATATATTGGAACTTTTTAAATATATTTTTTAAATGATATTGTTTAAACTTTTATAGTTTTATTCTACTAAAAACTCTATTTTTATTTAATTAAATTAAATATTTTATAAATAATTTTTTTACCATTTTAAATTTAAAAAATTGGAGATCTTTTGGTAGGTCTGGACCCAACCAAATTATAATATAAACTAATAAAAATATTATTATCGTTACTTTAAAGTTTAAAAGTTAAAATTAGTTACATAATCATTAATTAAATATATTTTTTAAGAACTAATTAAGTTAATTATTAATTATATTCAATATGGTGTGCAACACACGTGGAGGTGAAGATTAGTATATCATTAAAAGAGAATAACTAAATATATTTTTAAAGTAAAATAAATATACATAATTATAAATAATATTCAAATTTAATATTTATGTAATAAATAAATTTACATAAGTAATTTCTTATATTAATTTCTAATAATTATTAATGACCATTATATACTATATATTATTTTTAGTGACAATGGAAATTACTTAAAGGCCAAATTGAGGATTAATGTGGTGCCTCCTTTTGGCTTTTTTTTGGTCTTTTCACACTTTTCAGGTGACTAAAAAGGCCCTCGATAAATTCCCTCCCTTACTTTTCCTGCTGCCCTTTTTTGTAATTTACTATTCTATATTTATGATTAAGTGTGTTTTAATTAATTACATATTTATTGTGTGTGGATATTAAAATTACCGGTTCAACTCCTCTGCCGGAATTCCAAACGATTGGTGCTATAAATGTATCTGCAATAATGGTTGATTCATGGGTAAACTATTGGCATTCCAGTTCTGTTTTCCTTTCGTCTTCATTTTTATTTGAGTGGGTTTTTTCTTCCCTAACATTTCACTGAATTGGTTTCACATGGACTCCATTCTGTTTCCTAAAATTTTTAGGTGGACGTTGATAAGATCCTTCCATTTAATTTAGCAGCGCCTTAGGATGACATAACTAAAGTGGGGAACTTTCACTTCTCACCGCAACATTTTGAAGTAAATCTGGATTTATTTGTTGATTATATTATTTGATACTTAAATTTAACATTTCCTTATTTCTCTTTTATTTTACAGAAAGTTTTTATTTACCTTTCGACTTCCTTTTTATTGAGATTTCTATTAGTTGCTTATGTTTAGTATATTTCCACATTTCCAAATGCACAGTTAGCCAATGCTAAGTACAATCATTTTGTGATGCATTCTATAAATTACATATGCTCCTGCAAATGCTCTCAACTAATTCAATTTTCCTACGACAATTATACATGCTCCTTGACTAAAAAAATTAGGCATTTCTTTTGCAGAAGCCAAATTCTTCCACCTACCCGAGTTCATTAATTTAACAATTGCAATCAAGATAAAAAAAAATGACCGCATCGTACGATGTTTTTTTAAATAATCAACATACATTTCAAACAACAATTAATATTAACTTTATTTGGATGAATTATCTATAGATGGAGGAGTAGAATATTAGCTTTATTTTGATAAATTACCTAGAGATGAAGTGGAATTTAGGTAATGCACTTTTAGAATGAAAGAGATGTCATGTGTTTTGCTTTATATATACGAATTATTTGTTTGGATGTATGAGTTTCTCCTAACTGATTAACTTACAGCCAATGCAATATCTTCTTACTAATTGACTTAAAAAACTACAGAAAATATAGCCCTAATAAGAAGATGACTGCAGCGCAAGCACAGGCCGCGCTGCTTGTAACGATTAAAATTATTGTGTTAAACCCAATTTTATCTCTATCACCATTAGAGGGACAAAAAAAGCTATATATTCTATGAATACATTTTTCTACTAAGCAATGCCTTATATATGATGCGAAAAGAAAAAAAAAAGCAAGGCCTTATATACAATAAAAAGTGATTTAAATAAAATATTTTTTTAAAAATTTATTTTCTTCTGAATATTTATGTTATAGATGATAAGGAAGCAATTTAGGATATAATGTTTTCTGCCGCAAGCAATTAAGGATATAACGCTATAAAACAAGCAATTAAGGATATAACGTTTTTTTATTTTAAGCAATTAAGGATATGACGTTTTCGATTTTAAGCAATTAAGGATATAATCAGTTAGGGCTCCGTTAATTGATGATGTGACATCCACGTGGTATCCACGTAGGTGACATGTGTATTGTCAGAAATTACGTGGATGCTACTTGGATGCCATGTCATCATTGAACGAAGCCATAACGGACTATATCCTTAATTGCTCGTTTTTTGGTAACATTATATCCTTAATTGCTTGTTTTGTAACGTTATATCCCAAGTTGCATTTTGCGATAAACCTTATATCCTGAATTGATTATTTAGCCAAAAAAAAATTATCGTTTCAGTTTCAAATTTTTTGGCCGAATATCGTTTCAATATTTAATAAATAATTTTAGTAGAAAAAAGTACTCCCTCCATCCCATAAGTTAAGTTTAGAGATTAGGCCTCTAAATTTGGGCTTTAAGTTACTAAGTCGGCCCAGTAATATGAAAACGTTCATTTAATATCTCAGCCCAAGTTGCTTTTAGGCCAGACCGCCACTTGTTTACACTCTACCCTATGTATTTTTCTGATTTTCTATATTTAAAAAAAAAATCATAAATAAAAGCATCAAAACCTAGCCGATTTAGTTACTTTTCTTTATCTTTCAGACCCCGCCGCTGCTCTAAACCTCTTCCCGATTCGAAGTTCAGATCGACAAACTCGCCGGTTAAAAGGCATATCTCCGGCGATATCAAGGTAACTTTCATTTATCTGGTTAAAACCGTGCTTCAGTCGTCGAAGGCGGCGTTATTCCCCTTTTCATGTTCTTTGTGTATTGTTTTTTTTGGCTGTCGTTGCTATTTTTGTGTTTAATATGCTTAGAAAATTTGTAGAGAAATTATCCTTTATCTCGTTTTGATAATTGGTGATAGATATTAATGTTTATCTTATGTGAATTCTAAAATTTTGAGTACTTTTCCTGTAAGGTAAATATTCGTTAGAATCACTAGGTTCAAATTTTAAGTATTGCGAATTTTAAGCTCGTTCGATCTGGTCCCGCAGAATTTCTATTTAGTTCGTAAAAATTCTGATTATATTCCCTTTATGCAGTTTTCTACTAGTTTAACTTTGAAAGGCACAGACAATGGCGTCGCGTTTCTGGACACAGGTTTGTTTTCTTACTTACTTTTGGACTAATATGCAGCCTTTTATTTAGTGGGAAATGAAATCATTTTTGCTGAGATTTTTTATTTTTATATGATATAAATATTTTGTAATTCTTTATATTTTGTCAATTGCCTATAGGGTGGAAGTGACAGTGAGGAGGAGGAGAGTGATTTCGATGATGAAAATGAGAATGAAGCAGGTGGGGAAGCAGCAGCCGCTACTGCTGGGAGTAGGTATCTACGAGATAATGCCAGTGATAGTGATGATTCTGATGGCCAGAAGCGAGTGGTTAGATCTGCAAAAGATAAGCGGTTTGAGGAAATGACCGCAACCGTTGATCAGATGAAGAATGCCATGAAAATCAATGACTGGGTGAGCCTAGTGGAAAGTTTCGATAAGATCAATAAACAGCTGGAGAAGGTTATGCGTGTTACCGAGTCAGACAGACCTCCAAATCTTTATATTAAGTGTCTTATTATGTTGGAGGATTTCTTAGCCAACGCATTGGCTAATAAGGAGGCTAAAAAGAAAATGAGTAGTAGTAATTCCAAGGCCTTGAATTCGATGAGACAGAAGTTGAAGAAGAATAATAAGCAGTATGAGGAGTTAATTAACAAGTATAGGGAGAATCCTGAGAGTGAGGAGGAGAAGGATGAGGAAGACGATGTTGATGAGGAATCTGATGAAACAGGTTCTGAGTTTGAGGATCCATCCCAGATTGACGAGTCTACTGATGAGGAAGATGATGGGGAAGATCAAGAGGATGATGCTGCTGATGGGGCCTGGGAAAAGAAGCTGAGCAAGAAAGATAAGTTGATGGATCGGGAGTTTAAGAAGGATCCTAGTGAGATCACCTGGGATACCGTTAATAAGAAGTTCAAAGAGGTTGTGGCTGCTAGGGGAAGGAAGGGGACTGGAAGGTTTGAACAGGTTGAGCAGCTGACCTTCTTGACGAAGGTTGCCAAGACTCCTGCTCAGAAGCTCGAGATCCTTTTCAGTGTTATTTCTGCACAGTTTGATGTCAATCCGGGTCTTAGTGGACACATGCCAATTAATGTGTGGAAGAAGTGTGTGCAGAATATGCTTGTCATATTGGACATTCTTGTTCAGTACCCTAACATTGTGGTTGATGATATGTTTGAGCCTGATGAGAATGAAACCCAGAAGGGGGCTGACTATAATGGCACAATCCGTGTTTGGGGGAACTTGGTGGCATTTCTTGAGAGAATAGATAATGAGTTCTTCAAGAGCTTGCAGTGCATTGATCCTCACACTCGTGAGTATGTTGAAAGACTGAGAGATGAACCTATGTTTTTGGTTCTTGCTCAAAATGTTCAAGAGTATTTTGAGCGTAAAGGTGATTTGAAATCTGCTGCTAAGGTTGCTCTAAGGCGTGTTGAACTCATCTATTATAAGCCTCAAGAAGTTTATGATGCTATGAGGAAACTGGCTGAGCAATCAGAAGATGCTGATGGACATAGAGATGGTGACGAGCCTAAAGTGGAAGAAACTCGGGGTCCATCTGCATTCGTTGCTACTCCAGAGCTTGTGTCCAGGAAGCCCACCTTCCCTGAGAATAGCAGAGCATTGATGGATATCCTAGTGTCTCTCATTTACAAAAGTGGGGATGAGCGGACTAAAGCCCGTGCTATGCTTTGTGATATTTATCACCATGCCCTCTTTGATGAGTTCGCAATAGCTCGGGATTTGCTTCTGATGAGTCATTTGCAGGATAATATTCAGCATATGGATGTTTCAACTCAGATACTTTTTAACCGGGCAATGGCACAAGTTGGACTTTGTGCCTTCCGTGTTGGACTAATTACTGAAGGACATGGTTGCCTTGCTGAACTTTACTCCGGAGGGAGAGTGAAGGAGTTGCTTGCACAAGGTGTCTCACAAAGTAGATACCATGAGAAGACTCCCGAACAGGTATTGGTTACCGTATTATTTATTAATAGATTATTATCCCAAAAGCTTGAACTGATTTTCTTATCTTTTTGTCTGTATACTCTTGTTTATTACTTTTTGCATTTGATTTGATATTTTGCCATGTTAATTCCCGATTGATACAAAGATTCAATAAATATTTTTTGATTAGCTGGTTCTGAATGAATATTGCTTTATCATATGAAGTTTCTATTAAACATTTGGATGTATAAGTTAGGAAACAAATATAGGAGGATAAAGATGTAAACACTCATGGATATGAAGTTGTTGAACCCTGTTTGCTTGTTTTGTTGTTTTGTTTTAATGCTATATTGGGTATCAAATTATTGTAATAATTGTAAGGAAGTATTGTGATAGTTTGATGTCAACTTCTACAAACCCATATTTGTGTACTGATAGGCCTTAAATCTTTGTAAAATTTAACTTCTTTTGTAAACATTGTGATATTATGAACCGTTACCCTATACTATGTAACTTACACATAAATCTGTGTATTTTAATCAGGAAAGGATGGAAAGGAGGCGCCAGATGCCCTACCATATGCACATAAACCTTGAACTTCTGGAGGCTGTGCATTTGATATGTGCAATGCTGCTTGAAGTGCCCAACATGGCAGCCAACAGTCTTGATGCCAAACGCAAGGTAATAAGTAAGAACTTTAGGAGATTGCTTGAGATGAGTGAGAGGCAGCCATTTACCGGCCCCCCTGAGAATGTGCGGGACCATGTCATGGCGGCCACCAGAGCGCTCTGCAAGGGAGATTTTCAGAAGGCCTTTGATGTCATTAATTCCCTCGATGTTTGGAAGCTCCTTAGAAATCGAGAGAATGTGCTTGAGATGCTGAAAGCCAAGATCAAGGAAGAGGCTTTGAGGACTTATCTTCTTACATTCTGCTCATCCTATGCTTCACTAAGCTTGGATCAGCTCACCAAAATGTTTGACCTCTCAGAGGCCCAGACTCATAGCTTGGTTAGCAAGATGATGATAAATGAAGAGCTGCAAGCAAGCTGGGACCAGCCAACGCGGTGCGTTGTCTTCCACGATGTTGAGCACTCAAGGTTGCAGGCTTTGGCATTCCAGTTGACAGAGAAGCTTTCAATTCTTGCTGAGAGTAATGAGAGGGCAGTAGAGGCAAGAATTGGTGGTGGAGGATTGGATTTGACACATAGGCGGCGCGATAACCAGGATTATGCTGCTGCAGCAGCTGGTGGTGGTGGTGGTGGTAGGTGGCAGGAGTTGTCCTTTCAAGGAAGGCAAGGTTCTGGGCGTTCAGGTTATGGAGGTAGAACAGTGGTGTTAGGACAGGCTGCCGGAGGTGGTTATTCAAGGGATAGGTCTGGTCAATCACGTGGAACAGGTGGATACTCAGGGAGGCCAGGTTCAGGAATGAGAGGTTCCCAGATGGATGCTTCAGCTCGCATGGTCAATCTAAACCGGGGGATTCGTGGTTGATAAGTAGCTGTAATCCCAATTCCCAAAGCTAATTTTGTTTCTGTTTTTGCTATTTTTAATATTTCTATAAGATTCTGTTTACGCTGAGAAATTTTAGAAGGCTGTTGAACTTTGATCATTATTGGATTCTGTACTTTTCATCTATGGATGGATGTGATTAGCCATGGGACTGACTTATGGCAATTTTCTAGTAGCCTGATTTTTCTCATTAGATAGCCATGGGACTGACTTATGGCAATTTTCTAGTAGCCTGATTTTTCTCATTAGATATATTCTGTTCTAAGTGTTTCTTAATTGCAATATTTGGACAGGAGAATTAGCTTTGGTTGGTTTTTTTAAAAATCTGATTCTTATTGCAGCCAAAATAGAAACAGAAACCTTAATACAGCCATAAACTGGCTTCTACTAGGATGTTGGTCTCAAGTCCCAACATTTTAACAGCAGTTTATACTACATATTTATTTAAATGCAGAAATTAAACCATGAATCAGTTTGCTTTAGCCTGACTGCCACCGTCAAGCTTAGCAGCTTCAAGATCAGCAGCTTTCTTGAGAAAACTTTCGTCATCATCCTCCAAAACCATCTGGATAGGGCAACTCCCGAGCCCATCAGCAATTGCAAGCAAAATGTTCTTCAACTCAGATCTGAACTCCGGGAGGTCCACCGTGCCGTTGTGATCGCAATCGAACTTATCAAATATGGAGTCGTAAAGCTGCGTGAGCTGCTCCGGCGGAGTGGCGACGTCGACACCGAAGTGGGTCTCGAGGAGGCGGAGGGACTCGAAGGCCTTGCGGAGTTCAGACTTGGAAAGGACGCCGTCGTTGTTAAGGTCGAGCGCTGCGAAACGCTCGTCCACACTCTTGTTGAATTGTTCCTCGTCTGACACGAAATCTTTCACCGTTGAACCGTCGATGATCACAACTCCCATTATGTCTGAATCGAGAGACGAAACTTGTTTTTGTCTAGTCTTTGTTTCCTTCTTGGGTGGCGTGGAGAATGGAGAGAAGACGGATGAGGTTTTATTAAAAAAATTATTGAAATTGGGACTTAGATTTTTCTTTGGCAGGGGAGTGAGTGAGTGAGTGTGAGTGGTAAGTTTGCGTTTAGATATATCCGTGCGAATAGATGCACTTATTGGACCGAGTCCGAGTGGGCAAGTGTCTGGTCATGGGTGATCCTTTTCTGAATTAGTCAGATTTTTAAATATAATAAGGTCTTGATAAGCAATGATAATGCTATTAAATATTAATCATCCTTTCCTCGCCAAAACAAATACTACTCATTAATCATCCTTTAAAATAAATTTATTAATAATGGATTAAAGTTCAAGATGTGCTTGGAATAAAGATGAAGATGATGGGTGGAATTAGATATTTATTTTTTTGCATAAATCGTCATGCTTCAAATGTATAGTCTAATGTATGGCCAAAAAAAGATATTGTCTAATGTTTCGTAAAAAAAAAAAATAGTCTATATGTAAGCATAAGAAAGATTTTTTTAAAATACCAAAAATTAATTACTTAGGTCATGTTTAGTACACCGATTCACCGGTCGTTTGGTCGATGGATCGGTGCACCGGTCAAATGGAGGCTTAAATGTAATTTCCGTTTCAATCGCTGCTCTAATAATCTCATCTGTACAGTACCTAATCTAATCTGTACAGTGTAATCCCATTTATACAGTTGCTAAACAGTGTCAATCACACCGCTACCATACCGTTCTACTAAACGAAGCCTTAAGCATAAGAAAGATTGAGTGATGGTGATGGGGGAGCACGTTGGATTTATGCCGCAGAAATACGGACCATAGTCCATAGATTAATTTGATTGATTGATGGGTGGACGGACGGATACCACACGAAAGAAAACTAACCAAAACCAATGTCCAAAACCCGCATCATGTTTTCATTCACTTTCTGACTCTGTTTAAAAAAAAAAAAAAACCATGTGGCCTGGTCCAATTTCTTTGTTTATGGTCCAAACAAGCCCACATTAATATATAGCCTAACAAGAGAACTAACGGAACAAAAGAAAATCGACCGCCAAAAACAGAAAAAAAAAAATCAGTTTTCGTTTTCTATGTTCTTCAGTTGGGACTTTGAAGGACGAGGGAGTGATTTATACGAGGTAATTGGAAGAGATTGGAATTGGAAGGTTCCTGCGAGAAGATTCTTCATTTTGCTCCTAGTTAGCAAAAGAAGATATTTTTAATTTCGGCTTTTATCATTTGGATTCAAATATCATAGCTTTTTTTTTTGAACAAAATTTGATTTACTGCTTGCGACTTGGAAGGTGTTTGATGAATTGCCCAATCGAATGTTTCCTTCTTTACTCCCTGCAGAAGAATGGACAGTAGTTTAACTGAAGAGCTCTATTCAGAAAGCTTGCAGCTATCCAATTTACACTTGGGCCATTCTTCAACTGCCAATGGTAATTAGTTAGTTATTAATACTTAAATAGTAGCAATTCCTATGTAACTGAAAGTTGTACGTTATTGAGCACTTTATTTATTTTCTTTGTTCTTTCAGGTTTCAATGAGGCTGATATTCAGGATGAAGATGGATCCTTATGGGGTGGCTCTGATGAGGAATTGCATAAAGCATCTGAGTTGGACAGGGAGTGGCACACAAGGCATGACGAATTTCACACGGTATTTTACACTTTGCATTTTCTTTTTATTCCATGCAATGCAAGAATACAATGGTTTGTTTAGTATTTAATATTGGTTTCATTGATGAGAATTTTCAGATTGGATATCGTGATGGCTTGATAGCAGGGAAAGAAGCTTCTGCACAACAAGGTTTCAATATTGGCTTTAAGCAATCAGTTTTCTCTGGGTGCAACTGGGGCCTTGTTAGAGGTATTACCAGGTAAATGTAAAAAGAGGAGAATTGTTGATCTTAATCTATGTCTAGATTGCTCATACATTTAATCTATTGCTATAAACCTTGGTTTAAATTTGGTTCCTTTTCCTGTTTTTGGTGGCTTCGCCTTTAAAAGCGCACTGGCTTGTCTTCCAGATGAGTTGAGGGAGAGGTTGATTGAAACACAAGAAAACAGAGAGAAATTCCGGGAGTTATATGAATCTGTTAATTTGATTTCAACTACAGATGCACTTAAGTTGTTTCACGATGATATTATGACAAAGAAAGATTTGGAACAGAGTGAGACTGCTGAGATTGGTGTTACTGTAGTAGGTGGTTCACAAGAACAAAGCTCAAGTACTTTGGGAAATCTTACTGCAGAGCTTCAATCACTTCTTCTTGAATCACCTCAAATCTAAGTTGAATTCTTTCATCAACAAGTTTCCGGCTCCTGATGTCTGTTGTAAATTGAAGGTAACTTTTTTGTAATTTTGTTTCAGTCCATGAAGCTTAGAAATAGGACTAGAGTAGTCATTCCATGTTAATTTGTTGAAAAGTGTTTATTGTTATTTGTAGATGGAGATATATATGAGGTTTGACGAGCAGTGACTATTGACCTGTATAATTATGAAGAAAATTTCTTTTCGAGATAAAAAATTATGGCCAAAATTGCTGGTTCTCCCCCCAAATTATGATGAAGATGAACCCAGAGTCTTCATATAAACCTGATACCTAGTTGAGAGGACAAGGACACCCATAGACATACATACAAATAAAGAAGACAATAACAAAGAAGATTGTACTATATAAATACTTGTATAAATAGATGTCCACGCTGGTTCTCCCCTTTGAATTTCTTTTATGCAGAAGAGAAGAACCAAGTTCACTGTTTGATGAATCTCTCAAAATTGTAATGATAATTATGCTAAAAAAAATGTTTCTAAGCTACAAAAAAAGGGAGAGGAGTATGGAATTTAACCCCGAAATTCAACAAATAGGAAAAATATATAGGGAAAAAATTGCAGTTGTACATATGAGAAGTGACAGATTTCTTCATTTCATATATATATGGCTGGTTAAAGACCTAGTATTAGCCAAGAAGTCAGGGACCTTAGTTGTCAACAATGTTAGGCACATGGTTTGGAGTCACCTTACCGTCATTGTTTTTGCTTATTGTGCCCACTTCTGAAGTCTGAAGCTTTCCTTCAATGTCATTAACAGAATTCTTCGTTGCTTCTTCAGTAACTTTGTCAGTTAAAGTAACTTCTACTGATGGAGGCCTTGTTTCAGAACCATTCACTATTGTTTTCGGAGCCCTTTCACTATCTTTGTCTTTTGCGGCATCTTCTAATGACTGAGGCTTTGCTTGAGTGTCATTGTTTTCAGTTTTTGTAGCTTCTTCACTATTTTTGTCTGTTGGTGCAACTTCTAATGACCGAGGCTTTGCTTGAGTGTCATTGGTTTCAGTTTTTGTAGCTTCTTTGCTATCTTCGTTTGTTGGTGCAACTTCTAATGACTGCAGCTTTGCATCAGAACCCTTTGATTCAGCTTTTGCAGCTTCATCACTATTTTTGCTTGTTGGAGTAACTTCCAATGACTGAGGCCTTGCTTGAATGTCATTGGTTTCAGTTTTTGTAGCTTCTTCACTATCTTTGTCTGTTGGTGCAACTTCTAATGACCGAGGCTTTGCTTGAGTGTCGTTGGTTTCAGTTTTTGTAGCTTCTTTGCTATCTTCGTTTGTTGGTGCAACTTCTAATGACTGTAGCTTCGCATCAGAACCCTTCAATTCAGCTTTTGCAGCTTCATCACTATTTTTGATTGTTGGAGTAACTTCCAATGACTGAGGCTTCGCATTAGAGTCCTTCACTTCAGACTCTGCAGCTCTTTCAGTATCCTTGTTGGTGTCACTAACATCCAGAGATTCAAGCTTTGCTTCAGTCTTTGTCACTTCTTCATCAGCTTCTTTTTTGGTAGTAATTTGCAAGGGTCCAAGCTGTGCATCAAGATCCTTGACTTTGGATGTAAAAGATCTCACTTGCCGGCTCTCTGCAAGCCTACCAGCAGCTGTCTGTTGTAAAAGGGGAAAAAAAAGGCTTTCATTAAAGGAGACAAGATATTTATCGATTGTCATCTATATGTTAACAAAAACAGATCAGAGCAATGTAGCAACATGGCAATTTATGTAAGCAACAACTTAGAGTTCATTCCAGCTCCACTGTATATGATTATGCTGAAGCTTAAAGGTTGAGCTTTGCCATTTACTTTCATGCATTCCAATCTTATTATCATTATATAATGAAATTTGGAAGGTCTATCAGATAGCACACTCTCTCCTTCCTAGTATGGAGCATGCACACAAGCACATATATCAATTCGAATTAGGATAGGCTAAATAGCAGAGATAGTAAGTTATCATTTGAAGTTTTAGTTAACTATGCATGACTGGTTGATACTTCAATTTTTTTTTCTCAAGCATTTAACTTATATATCACATGTTTGGTCAAAATTAAATTAAGAAGAACAAGCCAAAGGCAAGAAAATTGGCAAATTGAATGTGGTGGCATCAATAGAACCTATTTTAGATTCTTGCACAGAGGTTCTATGGATGATCATAAATGAAAATTCAAAAGGTGCTATACTTCTTTCGTGTCATATAAACATTCCAATCCCAAAATTATCTCTCTGAGAGCATTGCTTGTATAAAAAAAGAATCAATTGCCCATAAAGAAAATATCTTGAAAAGCAATTAACCATGTGAGAGAGACTGCTTGATACATGCCCATTAGCAACTCATCCTAATCTGATGTTGACCTTAATATCCTAAGCCTTGTAGGCATATTTGGTTCAAAATGTCAGATGGTAAAGCCTAGGATATCAATTTTGAGTGACCAATCAAAGTTCAATGTAAAAGTCATGATGTTAGCTAATTCTATAAATTCCTTCATGATATTTCGTTCAATTGCTTTAATAAATGCAAAGAAAGATAGCTAGTGTGAAAATAGTAACTTATACTCTTTGGAAACTAATTGTGTTTAGGACTCAAAAAGGAAAATTTTAGATAAGTATTGGTGCAAAAAAATTCTCAGTTACATCTTGACTCACCTTTAATATTTGCTCTACCCTTCCTTTTAGATCCTCCACGGATGCTTCTTTGTAAATGCCTTGAAGAACATATAGTATGTGAGAATCAAGATTTTCTGAACGATGCTCATCAATCTTACATTGAGGTACAGCTGATTTGCAACCTACTGCATAGAAAGGGCAATTCACAAGCTTCATGGGACAGACAGTTATGCAGTGTCTGTCCATTTCACGTCTCATGATGCTATCTGAGCACTTTTGTTCACATTGAATGATCTTGAAAGGGCATACTGAATCATGATTCTCTGCTTGATTAGCTGAAAATCTAGCATTACAACCCTCGTTTTCGCAGTTCATTGAGCTATAGCTGCAAGTTGAGACATGCAAAGCAAGTTCATCAGCTGAGTTGAATTTAATGTCACAGTGAAATGCATTCTTGAAGTCAACATTCTTCAACAAAGTTTGAACAATTGCTTCTCGCTTTTCTATTGGCCAAAACCCATTAATTTCCATTTCTTGTCCAAAATCATCTATCTTGTCTTCCCTCTTATCACTTAGTAGCCATCCTGAAACTCGACCAAGCAAGTTCCTTTTCGAACTGGCAAACTCATCAACAAGATAACCGATGATATCAAAAGGATGGTCAGATGCTTCTGCCTCCGGGCCACCTTCCAAGATAACAGATTCCGCCACAAAAGTCTCACTTCTTTGGATTAAATAATCCACCATTTCTTTTCTAATATCAGCAGCTACTGAACCAGGGGACTTGAACACATCACCTGTTGTATTATCAACACAAGCAGTAGCTAACCCCGGGAGTAATGCTTGAGCAATCTTGTAAACTAGTTCTACATCACAAAGGTCACAGTGAAATGTTGGACCACCCTCTTTCGCGTCTTTGATCTTCTCCGGTACAAGTTCTACATCTCCCGCAGGAGGTTCCGTGCTTGAAGATTCCTGTAAAATGATGCTACAACATGTCACTGCCTGGTTTTGGGAGTAGACTTATGAACCAACAAGGAAAACATATTGCTCAAGCTTCTCTAGAAAAAATGAACCATAGGCCGGCATCTTATATTGAGGAGACTCCCAGAAACAAATGTCCATCATCAAATTGAAAACCTTGATCAGTTTCAATATGAAATGCACTAACCTATCTATCTGACCATTATAGGGGGTAAACAAAATAAAGAAATATTTCTAATTGCCAATAAACTCTGAGAATTACATCAGTAACAAAGTAAAGATATTATTCTTTTTGATTGGGTCTAAATAAAATGCAGAATAATTCTCACCCTATCTGATCAAAAAATTTAATTTTTTGTTTGATCTATTAGCTTACTCTTTGTGCTTAATTTCACATTGATAGAAACTCTCAGTAATCTTCAAAAGATCCAATTACAGAAAATTTAAAACGAAGAAATCATTGAATTCGTAATCTTAGAAAGATCATAATTCAAAAGAAAAAAACTAATAATTTCCATTAAGCAAGAAAAGAAAAAGACAAAATAATATGCAGATTTTAAGAAAAATAAAGAGAGAAATTACCTCCATCATTTTGAAATGCCGACGAGTGCAGAGATCTGATCAAAGAAAATCCCACACGAAAAAAGAAAATTTTGTTTATTGCAGGGAAATTCTTTTTCTTTCTAAAGATTTAACCTTCAAAAATTGGCTTTAAAATTCTCTCTCTCTTTTGCCGCTCTTGTTATTTCCAAACGAGAAATATAGGAAATCTGAAAAAGCTGAAGCTAAAATTAGAGTAGGCCACCATTTTTATTTGTTTGTATATTTAACTGTTTTAACGGTCCTTTATTAGGTATTAGGTTGACTGAAACTCTGCTTAGCTTTTGGGAGCATGGGCTTTTAATCGGGTCAAGCCCGGAATATAAGTACCCATTTTGGGCCTATTAATTCGACTTCGATTCGATCGTTTTTCTTTTTTCTTCCGCTTTCTAGCGTTTTCTTAGCAACCAAACAGAAGAACTATTTTTTACTGCCAAAAAAGAAAAAACAGAAGAACTATTTTCTTTGAAATTGAAAGTGTTAGGCGCTTTGGCTGAGTTACTGAGTAGCTATGGCAACGGCTACCTATCCACCACCACCGCCGTATTATAGGCTCTACAAAGATTACTTACAAAACCCTAAATCGGCACCAGAGCCTCCGCCGCCAATCGAAGGCACCTACGTTTGCTTTGGCGGCAATTACACCGTAAGATTTATCTCATTCATCCATTTATTTAATATAATTATTATTTTGATTGGGTCTGAATTCTTTATTCTGATTCAAATTTGAAATTATGGTGTTTGTTTTGGTTGGTAGACTGATGATGTGCTTCCAAGCTTGGAAGAGCAAGGGGTTCGGCAACTCTATCCCAAAGGGCCCAATATTGGTAAAGTTTCTATTTCTTTCTCTCTTATATTTGTTACTGTGACTTTGTGAAATCATTAATTGGGGAACTTGAAGTTCATTTAGCATTGCTTGGTGTTTCTTTTTAGTCATTATTTTAGCTAGGTTTTGCAGATAGTGGATATAAGGATAAAAGAGCCTATATTATCCAAATAATACTATATAATGAGTTAATTGAGTGTAATCTAATTTCACTAGGTGGAAAAGGTGATATTTTTGGACTGAATTTTTCTTTTTGTGGCTAAAGGACAATTGAGCTTCTCTCATGATATTCTAATTGCTGAATTCAGTGGATTAAAGAGATTCTTATTGATGAATATTGTAACATCTTTAGATTTCAAGAAGGAATTGAGGTCGCTCAACAGAGAGTTGCAACTTCATATATTGGAGCTTGCTGATGTTCTGGTTGAGAGACCATCACAGTATGCAAGACGGGTAGAGGAGATATCTCTTATATTCAAGAACTTGCACCACTTGCTCAACTCTCTGCGTCCTCATCAGGTTAAACATTATTGGAGTTAATGTGGACTTGTTTTTGCTAGGTAATTGACTATGAATTCCTTCGGTTCTAAAATTATTTGTTTTTGTTTTGTTAATGCAGGCTAGAGCGACATTGATTCACATTCTAGAACTTCAGATACAGCGGCGTAAACAGGCTTTGGAGGATATTAAGAGGTATGTGTCATTAACACGTTCAGAAATTGCTCCAACCTGAATTTTCTGCTGAAAGACTTTGATTTGTTGTTTGAGCATGTTTTAATGGGGGCTTAGAAGATTTATATGGAATATGATCATCTAGGCAGCTTGGTGGGCTTTGCTCTTTTGCTATTTGTCTATGATTTTCATTCAGTTTTAGTTCTTGCCTACTTGGTTGCTTGCTTTTTCCTTCATTCTTTTTTTCCTGTCGAATATGCAAAAAGCAGGTAGCAACACTGTTTATCAAACAAAGCCTATAACTGATTTTGAATTTTACTAACATTATTATGATTTTATGAAGATTGTGGTGATGTCTTCTTTATTTCTTCCATCCACTTTGGGCAGTTTTCTTGAGAGAATGTAGAAGATTTTCTCTCTTCATGTTGTTAATCAACTTAACTGCATTTCGCCTTCACCTGGGACATATGCTTTTCCCAAAGAATTATGGAAGCCCTTCTCACATGATCAAACATGACTGGTTTAGGCATATGGCTAACTGGGGTTTCTTGGAAATGAAGCCAAGTTGTTTTGGGGCCAAAATTGTTTGTGCTATAAGCTGGCAAGTGATTGCAGACTGATTTCATAATTCTGAACTGACAGTTGGTATTCTTTGCTTGTCCAGGAGGAGAGAAGAAGCACAAAGACTTCTCAAGGAATCACTTGGGACCTTAGATGGATAGTATCATACAAAGTTTGAGCTTTTCGCTGCAACCGGCTTCTTCAAGACGTTGATTCCATCAGCAAAGCTTTATATTTCCCAGGAAATATACTTCTGAGTGTAGTTAAAAAAACATGACTTGCTCTCACCTTGGGGCAGTTTCTTATTTATTATTCTAGAGGAATGTATATCAGTTTTATGTATTGAAATCACTTGCAGACTGTAAAATGATCAAGGATTAGCATACCTTATTAATCAGTTAATTAAAGTCATTTTTACATCAAATCTCTCTCTCTCATATAAGATTAGGGTTGAATCCAACCGAAAGTACCAAATTTTCTATTCAGTTTATGATTTACTCATTTATCTTCATATATTTAGCTGAAAATAAAAAAAATACTTTTTAGTTCAGGTTAATTTTTTTTTCTTTAAACTTTTCCCATTTTGAATGAGTTTACTCTCTCACGGTAATTCGTCTTCTCTGTTTTTGGGCATCTAATTTGTCTGAAAAATCACTGATAATTCACAATAAAAATAAAAATAAAATAAAGAAAAGCTGTCATTTTCTTTTTGCTGTCTAAATCTAAACTCCCAATATATAAAAGAAAGAAAAAAAACAAAGGAAAGGTAGGACTTGCAGTCTCTAGAAAGAAGAACACCTTTGCACTGCTCTGATGTGAATTCCATTCTATTTCCTCTCTAACTCTCATCTAAACGAAACCGCCCAATTTCAGTTCTTCCCTCTTTTCTCCAGAAAGAAGAAGAAGAAGAAAAAGAAAAACCCTAGTTCTTGATTGAGCCCTTCCAAGAACAAGAAAGAAAAAAAGAAATGGCGCTCTCGGAGGAAGAGTGCTCGACCGCTAAAGCGTCTTCCTCTTCATCTTCGTCCTCGTCCTCGGCGGCTGGTTCCTCTTCCCAAGGCGTTAACTACCTTGCAAAGTGTGTCCTCAGAGGAAGCGTTGTGCTCCAGGTGGCTTACGGTCATCTCCGCTCTCCTTCATCCTCCGACGTCGTTTTCGGCAAGGTGCTTCATCATTTTCCTCCTTTTCTATTAATTTTAGTTTCTAGTCATGGAATATCATCAATTTACTAACCTCTAGAAACAAATATCAACTTCCATTTTCCCTTTTTCTTGCTGCATTTTTGAAGAGGTTCGTTCTTTTAGGGCGAGATTAATTAGAACTTGAAATACTCAGTCTTCGTAGTTTAATCTTTTAATCTGTAAGAATTTAATTTTAATTGAAGAATTTAATATTACCCATAGTAGTTTTTAACTGTTATAGTTAGTATGATTATCTTACTGTTTTGATTATATGGTAGTGTTTCCAATATACTGCAACGACTATTTCCAGAATGATATAGCTTTATCGCTTATTTAAATCCCGTGATAAGAAACTCTTCCTTCTTATTTAATCTTATATATCTTGGACTCTTAATTTGCTATTTAATTTAATTTATTTTTATCATCCTAGTCTTTAATGTTAAACTCATTCTTAATGGAGGATGATTCTTTAATCTCATGACTTAAGATCATAAATCCCTTGAATGCCACATTGACAATTCATACCAACACAGCTGCAGACGTGCGAATAGTTGCACACTAGAATTCAACCCACACATTTCATATGTGCAGATGCCTTTTTCTTGTTAACCATAGATTAATTGTTAACTGTAGGAAATTACTTCGGAAAATGGGGACAGCTGTAGTTAATGGAGACACAATAATGCAGAAGAGAGAAAGAAATTTAAATTACTTTCTAATGTCTTCATACATTAATATATGATAAAATGGTATATATTAGGGCTATTAGGGAGATCATTAAGTCCAAAAATCATATTGGTGTCACAACTTGATTCAGACAGTGACTTTGAAGCTGAGATAGGCATGCTCATGATGGCATCTATTAACCATTTGAGCTACTCATTGTTGTCTTGGAAAAGCAGCTCAGCAGCGGAAAAAAAGCAGAAGAGGTTTCTCATTGATGTGTAATAGTGGCGTCATGAGCCAAATATGTGAATTGGTTTGGAATTAGAATTCAAACCTTTGTTTGAAAAATAAATACAAGATTTTTCCAACCAAAAACTGCACTGACACAGGTTCGGATTAAAAGAAAAATGGGAAATGGGGTTATTTAGATTATTCTGAATTTTGGATCTTGATCTTATCCCTGACAAAGCTGTCTAAGTTCTACTGCTTTGAGCAAGACTCTTTGTTGTTTAATGTGAATTTCTTTTTTCTGAAATGGTATTGATTTATGATGTTCATGTAAAAAAAGATAGCTAATCTGATTGATTTCATGGTGGTTTATTATTCAGGAGACATCCATAGAGTTGGTAATAATTGGTGAAGATGGTATTGCAACATCTGTCTGTGAGCAGACTGTCTTTGGTACGATCAAGGATCTTGCCATTCTACCTTGGAATGAGAAGCTTGGTGCACAGAATTCCCAGGTGTACACGGAAACTTACAATGGAATCATTTTAGGCATCTCATATTGATTTTTCCAGTTGTTATAATGGAGAAATTTCTTTTTAATGAATTTATTTTTTAGAGAAAAGAAAAAGCTAATATGATAAGAAGCAGTTTTCTTTGATACAATTATAGTAGGATTTTAGTTTAAAATAATTTTATTTCTTTTTGTTCTTCATTTAGATGCACGGGAAAGACCTCTTGATTGTTGTTTCTGATTCTGGAAAGCTAGCATTTCTCTCCTTTTGCAATGAGATGCACAGGTTTTATTATTAATAACTTATTGTTATTATTATTATTTTTCTATTAGTTCAATTTTTCATGTTGAAACAGTACAGATATCCTGAGTTGCTTCTTCTGTTGACCTTTTTGGTATGCTTGCTTCTATTATGACAATACATATTTTTCACTATAGGTTTTTCCCTGTGGCCAATGTTCAGCTTTCTGATCCTGGAAACTCAAGGCATCAACTTGGAAAGATGCTAGCTGTTGATTCTACGTAAGTCGAATTGCACCAAAGATTTAACTGTGCATGTTATATTTTTTTATCTCAGTTTGCATGGGGAAACCAGATTCTTCTTCTTCTTTTCTTTTTTTTTTTTTTTTTTTTTTTTTTTTTTTGGATAATTGGAAAACTCATTTATTTAAAAAACTGCAAAGTATTGCATCTGGCAGTGCTATTAATGGCCCTAATGTCGGTGATTTTCCCTTTACAGCGGCTCTTTCATCGCTACCAGTGCTCATGAAGATCGGTTGGCTCTTTTTTCCCTTTCAATGTCTGCTGAAGGTGATATTATTGATGAGGTATTGCTATTTTCAGACCTGATTTGATGTTGTGGCAGCAATTTGTGAATGATTTTTGTATGTGTTTTCTCTGTGCATATGGAGTTATGATATCTTATCTGTAAAAATTTCAGAGAATATTTTATCCTCCTGAAAATGAAGGTAGTGGTACTTCTACAAGAAGTGTTCAAAGAACTAGTATACGTGGTACAATATGGAGCATGTGCTTTGTCTCGAAAGATTCTGTCCAACCACATGAGGAGAATAATCCTGTCCTAGCTGTTGTTCTGACTAGGTATGAATTGAATGTATAGTTACCATCTAGGAGCGAGTCACTTTGACAATTTATTTGTATGCCCATGGGATAATTTATGTCTGTTTTATGTGTGGGTTAGTCTAAGAAAGGCTACTTTATGTTGCTGCAGGAAAGGAAACACCCTGAATGAACTCGTTTTATTGAGATGGAATATTAGAGAACGTGCAGTTTATGTTCTTTCACAGTATCTTGAAGCTGGACCTCTAGCACATAGCATTGTGGAAGTTCCTCATTCTTGTGGATTTGCATTTCTTTTGAGGGCTGGTGATGCTCTCCTGATGGATCTTAGGGATGCACACAATCCCCATTGCGTGTATAGAACAAACTTAAACTTTTCAGCCCATACACTAGAAGAACAGAATTTTGCTGAAGAGTCTTCTAGAGCACATGATGTTGATGATGAAGGCTTATTTAATGTTGCTGCATGTGCTTTACTTCAACTTAGTGATTATGATCCAATGTGTATAGATGGGGACAGTGGCAATTGCAAATTAGATTGCAAATATGTATGCTCATTTAGTTGGGAAACAAAAAGTGATAGGAGTGCGAGGATGATATTTTGTCTTGATACTGGAGAATTTTTCATGTTTGATATTTCTTTTGATTCTGGGAGCCCGAAAGTGAATATATCTGATTGTCTCTACAGGGGTCAACCTTGCAAGTCTCTGTTGTGGGTGGATGGTGGGTTCCTGGTGGCAATTGTAGAGATGGGGGATGGTATGGTCCTTAAGGTAGAGAATGAGAGGCTAATATGCACAAGTCCTATTCAAAATATAGCACCGATCTTAGACATGTCGATAGTGGATTACCATGGTGAGAAACGCGATCAAATGTTTGCATGCTGTGGTGTTGCACCAGAGGGATCATTAAGAATTATACGAAGTGGTATTAGTGTAGAAAAGCTTCTAAGGACTGACTCAATTTATGAAGGCATTACTGGAACTTGGACAGTTCGGATGAAAGTAAAAGATTCTTATCATTCTTTTCTTGTGCTATCATTTGTTGAAGAGACCAGGGTACTATCAGTTGGATTAAGCTTTACTGACATAACTGATTCAGTTGGTTTCCAACCTAACGTCTGTACTTTGTCATGTGGCCTTGTGGGTGATGGCCAGCTTGTCCAGATTCACCGAAATGCAATTAGGCTTTGTTTGCCTACAAATGCTGCCCATTCTGAAGGTATTCCTTTGTCTTCTCCAGTTTGCACATCTTGGTCCCCTAATAATACAAGTATTAGTTTGGGGGCAGTTGGGCAAGATTTGATCGTTGTCTCTACTTCAAATCCATATTTCCTATATGTTCTAGGGGTCAGGTCACTATCAGCCTATCATTATGAAATATATGAATTGCAGCATGTCAGATTGCAGTATGAATTATCGTGCATATCAATACCCCAAAGGCATTTTGAGCTGAGGCATTCGGGCACTCCCTTAAGCCCAGTGGACAATATCCGCACAACTGTTCTTCCTGTTGGAGTTGGCATGGGTATCACCTTTGTTATTGGTACACATAGGCCTTCAGTGGAAGTTCTGTCATTTACGCCTCAAGGTCTAAGAGTTCTTGGTACTGGAACAATTTCACTAACGAATACTATGGAAACTGCTGTTAGTGGTTGCATTCCTCAAGATGTAAGGCTAGTACTCGTTGATCAGTTGTATGTTCTCTCAGGTTTGAGGAATGGAATGCTACTTCGGTTTGAGTGGCCTTCTGCCTTTGCTACTAGTTCATCAGAATCAAAGAGTCATAGTTCTACTATTCCTTTTCCGGAAAATGTTGATAGAGTTTTATTGAATACCAAAACTGCAAATTTGTTTGGTTCAGAAATGTGTGCTTTTAATGTGAGTGGAAAAGATGACCTTCCTGTCAATCTTCAATTGATTGCGACCCGTAGAATTGGCGTAACTCCAGTTTTCCTGGTTCCCCTTGGTGATTCATTTGATGCTGATATTATAGCTCTGAGTGACAGGCCTTGGTTATTGCATACGGCTAGGCACAGCCTTTCTTATACTTCTATATCCTTTCAACCTTCCACACATGCAACCCCTGTATGTTCTGCTGAATGTCCTAAAGGAATTTTATTTGTTGCGGAAAACTGTTTACACTTGGTAAGAATCATTATCCTAGAACATTGAATTATTGTGGTTGTTTACACTTGGTAATAAATCTCTGCAGTGAACCCTGGATATGAACTATTTGTCCATGATGTTTTTTCTGCTTGTGTGTGTGTGTGTATAGGTTTCTATCTTATATGGCTTTATATGGCTTCAGTTTATCAGAATTGTCCTTCCCTCTTCCTCAAATACTTTTGAGTTTTGTTCTGCTGTTTAACAGATAGAAGATGGTATGCATTAAAATGAATCTAGTACTGCTTGCTTGTATCAGATTAATATGTGTCCATGGTGATTTTGCTTTTGTATATTTTAGGTTCCTATCTTATATGGCTTCAGTTTATCAGAGTTGTCTTTCTGTCTTCCTTTTGAGTTTTGTTCTGCTTTTTAATAGATAGAAGGCGGTATGCATTTAATGATTCTGGTACTGCTTGTATGAGATTATTGAATGTGATTGCTTTTATTCTTGTTGGGATGTTGTAGTGTCACAAAAATTATGTTGAAACACTACATGGTCTACATGTTACTTATTTTTTTGAACTTCCACTCTGTTGAGCTAGCAGTAATGTTCTAGCCCAAGGTGGAGGACTCATTTTACCATTTTCATTGTGCAAAGTATGGTTTAACCTGAGTTTAGCACTTCAATACGAATACTTTATTTAGAGAAACTTAAATGAAGCTGGTCAACTGTTCAAATAAATAATAAACTTGTTGGGTTCTTATTCATATCACTGAAGTGATCACATTGGTTTTTTCCTGAGTCTTATGGGAGGTTTACCACTGTATCCACAATCTATCCTTAATGTGTGAATTCATTGCTACACACTCATATGCTTTGGTATTTACCTGTGGCTTTGTGTTGTTATTCATCTAAATACAGCTTTATGGATTTTGTGAAATGGTGAGCCTGTTTCTCATGTAAACGAAACCCAAGCACATGGTTTGATAGTTTGATAAGGCAACTGAATCACTAATAAGTGGATAAAAACTATTGCGGTATATTTTTGTATCTAATAAATTGAAATGTGTAACTTTGTATTAGTTGGTATTGTCAAACTTTCATTGATCTCAGCTGCTGGTGGATATTACCATTAAAGCTATAGGAATGGATTGGTTGTGATCATGAGGAACCTATGAGTATGTTAAAAGAGAAAAGTGGAGTGGTAGACATTAGAGGGTATTTAGCAAAGGTGGGCTTAGATTAGTATCATTGGATCCTTTGACTGCTCCGGAAAGAAATTCTGAATTAGTAAAAGAAGAGACAGGTCTTGTAAGATTGTCTTTATTAACATGAACAGCCGAATTTGAAACTAGTCAAAAGCTGGCTTGATTTTATTAGTTTCATGATATTGTAATTGCTTTCAGATGCTTTCTTTTCCTAGTTTGGTTCATGTATATGATCAATTGTATGCCATTTTAGGTGGAAATGGTGCACAGTAAGAGGCTCAATGTGCAGAAGTTTCATCTTGGAGGCACTCCGCGGAAGGTCCTGTATCATAGTGAGAGTAAGCTTTTAGTTGTGATGAGAACTGAGCTAAGTAACGACACATCTTCTTCTGATATTTGTTGTGTAGACCCCATCAGTGGGTCTGTGGTTGCATCTTACAAACTGGATCCTGGAGAAACGGGAAAATGCATGGAGCTAGTTAGGGCTGGAAATGAACAGGTTCTTGTTGTTGGAACAAGTCAATCTCCTGGTCCAGCAATAATGCCGAGTGGTGAAGCTGAAAGGTTTGTTCACTTAATTATTAAAAAACTTTAGTATTGAAGTGCTGATATTTGTATCTTTTCTAGGTCTAGTGACTAATAGTGGTTCATTTTTTGTTTTTCTAGAAAGGCACCTGGAAACCTCTATAATTGACAATAACTTTTTCTCTTTGCTACAGCACCAAGGGCCGCCTAATTGTACTCCGCATTGAACAGGTTCCAATTTCAGATAGTGGTTCAATATTGTTTTCTACAGTTGGGTCATCTTCTCAACGGAACTCACCATTCCGTGAAATGTTTTGCCATGCAACTGAACAATTATCTAGCAGCAGTATCTGCAGCAGCCCAGATGATATCAGCTGTGATGGAATAAAAGTGGAAGAAACTGAAGTATGGCGGTTGCGGTCAACTTACTCAAACAATTGGCCTGGAATGGTACTAGCAATATGCCCATATCTAGATCATTACTTCTTGGTGTCTGCTGGTAATTCTGTAAGTTTCAGATCACTATGTATTTCTTTATGATGCTTTATTTTTTCTTTTGATTAAAGTCACTCATGAAGATGTTGGTCCTGTTCTTTCAGTTTTATGTCTGTGCTTTTCCTAGTGATAATCCTCAAAGGGTGAGAAGATATGCAATAGCAAGGACACGGTTTATGATAACGTCATTGACTGCAAATTTTAATAGAATTGCAGTAGGTGATTGTCGTGATGGCATTCTTTTCTATTCATTTCATGAGGTGAGGAGAAGCTGCTGACACTTGTAAACTTGTTTCTATTGTTAGTAATGTCCATATCTATCCACAACTCGCTGCAAATTGGATTTGTAGGTTTTCATTGGATTTGTCCTTGACATTTGTTATGAACTTACTGTGCTTTCTAATATTCTAGGAGACCAAAAAGCTAGAACAAACATTTTGTGACCCATCCCAGAGGTTGGTTGCTGACTGTGTACTTACGGATGTTGATACCGCCGTTGTTTCAGATCGTAAGGGCAGCATTGCTATCTTGTCTTGTTCAGATCGAGCAGAAGGTAATCTTTTTCTGAACTTTTATGCAAAACCATGAATCTGTTTAATTTATATGGCATATTTGTATTTTCTTCCTTTCAAGTTTTCTAAGTCTTATCTTTTCTATTTTAAGTTTCCTTGTTATCTATTTCTATGGTTGTGAAAGATATTGTGCAGAAGAGGACATTAGTTCTGTGTAAAAATTTATTTATATATTACTAACCTTTTAGCCCGCTTGTGGTAGCAGGTCCTAAATAGAAGGGTATTTGAGAATAAATTGCATGCTAAATATAAAAATTCAATGTAAAATTTCATTTAGAAGAGTTAAGAAATGATTAGCAAGCTAAAAACATTTTTAATTACATGATTTAATTATATGTTGGGAATGCTTCATGTTGTGGATCTTACTGAAGTATGTCTTTTACAGTTTTCTTAAAGAAAAGCAATTTCAGATTCACTATAATCTGATTAAAATTATAGTATTCATAATATTTTCTCTTAGTCATAGCACGAAAAGCTTTTTTTTTTTTTTCCCTTTTTAGATTTTTGAATCTTACATAACATGTATGGGTAAAGCTTATCATTGAAATATGATAAATGATTTGACCTTTATACAAACAACTATGATGAAACATAGTCAAAGAATCATAAGGCCCTATTTTCTTTTATTATTTCCCTCATTAATGGCCTTGTTTTATCCACATGGTTTTTTCCTTCTTCCTTTGATTTATAACAGTAATATGAAAAATTTTGGATTTTTGGATCTCACGTGTACTTATTAATTCTTAACATTAGTAAATAATTTGACCCTATAAACATAGCTCTAATAAATCATATTCAAAGAATTTCAAGCACTATTTCTTTTTTAACTGTTGCACATTTACGTGGCTCTGTTTTAACCTAATGATCTCCATCTCTGTGTTTCTTTTTTTTCTTCCTCTCTTTCATTATGCACAACTTTCAACTTAACATATTTTAATTTTCTTATGGAGCTATATGCCAAAACAAGTTAAGTTTTAACACCAAAATGAAAACATTGGAAGTGAAAGTGCAAAGTGTAAGCTGAAGAGAGAGGATGTGGACACCAGAAATAAAGGATAATGCCTCCTTAACAGGCAACTAAAGACTGCAAAAATCCCAAAAATACAGTAAAAAGGGCCAGAACCTTGGAAAAAGACAAAAGTAAAAAGCATTGAGCAGTCAACGATACAAAGAAAGGATTTAATGTTACTAGAATAACAAAAATGCGAGAGAAAGTACTTTCTTTGGAACAATATTAAGATCCTTTTTAGTTATTTAGATCGCATGGTATGTGTCAAGGAAATAATGGATATGAACTCCCTTCAAACAATTGAAGAGGGGGGATATATTTGGAAAGCATGATAATTTGATATATCTACATGTATTTTACCTGCTGGTATGCTTATATTGTCTGAAAAAACTTACTTTTTTAATTTGTATTCTTTTAAGTTCCAGATAATGCAAGTCCTGAACGCAACTTGACACTGACTTGTGCATACTATATGGGTGAGATTGCCATGAGCATTAAGAAGGCAAGTAGTTGAGCTTCATGATTACTTGTTCTGTTGAGACATTTTATAATGCACATTAGGTTTGTGAGGTCCTGCTTATTAATATGAAGGCCAATTATAGATCACTGACCTTGGTGGCATTAACAACAAATGTTCTGTTATTATTTAGTGAAATCTCAAGCATGCCTTTAGTTCCAGTCTGTACTTGAATTCTGTTGCTCAGAGGAAAATTTTGAATTGAATTGAATTGGTTTCCTAAGTGGTGCAATAAGAGAAGTCTTGATTGTAAACTTAGAACTTACATGAACAAAATAATGAAGACAGTTAATAAGGGTTCAAACTGTAATGAAAATCTAGCATAGCAACTCAAATTGATGGTAAGGATATTTTTTTCCTATGGTTGCAAATGATCCCCATGCAACCCCTTTTATGGTCTTGAGAGCTTGATTTAATTGTTCTAGTATGGAGTTCGTAGCAAATATATTGGACTATTATGTTGTATTAATTGCAATAATTGAACTTGGCTTCTATTTCTATATGCTTTCGCTTTTTTTTTCTGTTTGATTGAAGATTTCTATTGGACTTTTTTTTCTTTTTACTTTTCCCTTTCTGTTCATTTTCTTGCCAAAAAGTACAAACTAAAAACTAAAAGAATTCACCAAATGGAGCCTTAGAACTTTTTAGTTATTGTGAAGCCAAAAATATATACTGGAAATATGTAAGTCTAATTAGTTTGCATCTATATTTTCAAAAACTTTTCTTGGTACAGAATATGACTTCTTATGGTGTTGTGTTTCTTTGAATAATGTTTCTGTGATGTTGTGAAAGATGTTTGCTTTCAACTGATTGAGAAAGCGATAGACATTGTCTATATAATTAGTTGCCATCATGGTAATCAGTTTAGTATGTGATTTATTTTTCTTAAAAGAATCTGGAGTAGTAATTAGTAGGAGAAAAATTGATCTCTTTTTCTGTTCTGGCAGATTTTTGGACATGAAAATCTTCATTGTTATTTTTGGGGCACATTTATGAAATTATGCATATTAGCTAGTTCCTCAATAATGTTCTATATATTTTCTTGTAGGGTTCATTCATTTACAAACTTCCAGCTGATGATATGTTGAACAGCTGTGAGGGTCTTACTACAAGTGTTGACCCTTCACACAGTACTATAATGGCCAGCACGCTCCTAGGAAGCATAATGATCTTCATTCCTATATCAAGGTATTCATCATTGTTTGGGCAAAGGAATTCATTGTCTTTTTATTTATTTATTTATTTATTCATTATTATTATTAAATATCAAAGGGAACAAGAATCTTCTCAGCTTTAACCTTTTCTGTTGAAATTTCTATATAACTGTTGCTGTGTATAACAGATTTGGAGAGTTGCTTCAGGAATATGCCTATAATAATGATTGTGACAGATATGTCTCTCGGTAATTTAAATAATTGTAAAATAAGAAGTACGAAAAGCGTTTGATGTAATGACTTAAGGGGTTTATTTGTAATATTAATTAATAAGGACTTAGAGTTACAAAGGTAAAGACTAAATGTATTACCTTGAAAGGTCAAAAGACTTAGAATCTTACTAAAGTTTTAAGACAGGAAATACCTATAATTTTGATGGAAACGATTTTATACTAATGATTGTTGCAATTGTTATTGGAAAGTTGTTCAAGGGTTTTTTTATCTATTTAGCTTAACTTTCCATTTAAATTGATGACAGCTCCAATTGTTATTGGTATTATTCTTGTAACTGTCATGTCATCCCCATGGATTTTTCTTCTTTGGGAAATTTGTTGCAAGGGCACTTTGGTCAGTGTATTTCACTATGGTGGTTGTCTTATAAAGATGGGGTTTGGATTGATTGGAAAGTAGAAATGAAAAGTTTAATGTTAAATTATGAGAAGTTGGATGAATGAGAGCAAGCTTAATGTCAAGACATATTGATTTTTACAATGTTGTGTTGCTTGGCTTACATTTGTATGATATGTTAGTTCAAGTCTAAATATTTAATATTTTCTTTAACATAAATTGCACGCTTTCATGCTTTTGTAGGGAAGAATATGAACTGTTGGAAGCTGTCCAAGCTAGACTCATTGTTCATCCATTTACCGCTCCTGTATTAGGCAATGATCATAATGAGTACCGAAGCCGTGAAAACCAGGTAAGAGAAGTTCAGGGCTTGATTTGAAACAGTAGGCACTGGTTACTTTAGTTAATTAGTCTGTGGATGATAATGGCGATTTTAATGCTTCAAGTCTTGTTGAGCAAATAGATTGTTGAAATCTAGGAGTAATCAAGTTGCAATATTAGCACTTTTTTGTTCTTTCTTTTATTTTCCACATCCTTTTCTTTTCAGATATTGTGCTTCTTTTGCCATTTGGTAATAGTTAGTTTGCTTGTGGGGAGAGGGCTTTGTTTTATAATCTTTCCATGCCACTTGTCTCCTATTTTATTTGGATTCAGGTATTTAGACCTCTGTTCTTACTGGTCTTTTGTGTTTGTTAATCTGGATAAAGGTTGGAGTACCTAAGATACTTGATGGTGACATGCTAGCTCAATTCTTGGAGCTAACAAGCCAGCAACAAGAGGCTGTATTATTATCTCCCATTTCTTCTCCAGATACACATAAGTTGAGTCCAAAACCACCAGCTCCAGCTATCCCCGTCAACAAGGTCGTGCAACTCCTTGAGCGTATCCATTATGCGTTGAATTAGTAAAAGTTTTCTGTTTTCCTGTCTGATATTTTATCAAAAGACGATGAAGACAACCCTGAAGCATTCAACTGAGAGAACAGGAAATAAATTGCTTGAGGTTGTATTGTCACTTTGAATTGCCGGCCCAGGAGCATAAGGAGCTGGTAATGGGCTGCGTACAAGATGACAGGTGCCAGCATCTCATGGATGCAATCATGCGTATATTACTAAAATTTATATTCATCACAAGAGTCTGCATGGTAAGCAACAACTGCACAGGGAATTGACATTTGAAGTATGGGTTAAGTTGCTGCAACCCATTTCATTGTAAGTAATACCTTGTACAGTAGGTTTTTAGATGAAATTGAATTGGCTTTTCTTCTCCCCTTGTTAGGCCAATGTTATCCTTTGTAATATTCATGTGTAACCAGCAGTGAACAATTCATGTTCTTATCAAGCCAAAGAAGAAATTTCCTGCTACCAAGATGAACACGAAGATTCAAGTATATATGCTCACAGGTCATCAATTTTTGGTATTAATCAAAGCATTGGGATACTCTCTTCAAGTTAGCCAAAACTTGTGCAATCGGATTCTGTTGCATGAGGTCAGAGCTTATCGAATTACCTCTTTTTGTCTGTTGAATTGAACCTTAACACTTCAGAAATGTAAATGTTGCATCATTTTCATACCTTGTGTACATTCTTGGTTTGAATATGCCTTATACCCAGAAATTTTGGTAAGGGTTTGGCAAGTAATGTATTTTATGGTTGAGAGGGGTCCTCCAAAACATTAGGTCAGGTTATATTGAGTTTACAGAATTATTTGATTATTCTTTTGTTCTCTCTTTTGAATTTAGTAGTTTTATTTGGTATTTAACATTTATTTAGGGTTTAATACTTTTATGCACAAATCATTATCTAATCTCATCTAATGCTATCCATCCTGTAGAAAATCGATCCCTAATGTTAATAATCCAGTTTCTTTTACTCTTTCAAAGGAATTCAATTAAGATAGCAACATTTGGCCCAACATAATAAAATTGGATGGCGTTTTAGGTTAAAAAATGTCAGCTCTATAGCAATTAGCTATTTAATTTAATTTAATATACTAATATTAATGGTGCATCTGGGAGTGGACCGCTAAGCTAAATAAAGAAATGATCGCCAAGCTTATTACATTTTTGTTCAAAGTCAAGCTTATTTCATTACTCTTTTCCCCCAACGATATCATATTTCCTACGCATTGCGAATCACATTTTCTTTCTCATTATACACTTTCGATATTCACGATACACTACAGATAATAATGTAGTACGTACGATGTATCTAAACCCTGAATAATTAGCACTAACAAATGTTCCAATTAAATCTAATCACTCTTTAATCTGGTTTTTTTTTTATAAAAAAAATTAATTATGTATTTGTATTCCATAAATTTAGAATATTTCTTCAAACGATAACAAATTTTAAAAATATAATATAAAATGTAATCCTTAACATTTATTTACCCTACCAATGAGGGGTTGGATCAAGTGGTAAGCGACTTATTTCATCTTCAGTAGGTCTCAGGTTCGAGATCTTACATACGCAGCTGCCCCGTTAGTAGACTTAACCCAGGTGTGCGACGTGGACCTGGATCAGTCAGAATAAAATTTTAATAGACTAATTAAATGCGGCCTCAACTTTAATAGTTTGCTCAATTCGGCCTCAACTTTAATAGTTTGCTCAATTTAGTATTAAAGACCATTCCAATTATAACTCGAAATTATAAGGAATGGAAGGTCAAAAGAAAAAAATTAAAACAAAAGGTTAGGTTAGGTTGGTGTAGAAAACAATAAATAGGGAGGTTAGTGTGAAGCCATTTTCAGTTCATTCAATTCAAAAAGCTTACAAAACATGCATACATGTTCATACGTCCCCATTAAAATTCTTTTATTGGACGGTAGGAATTTGTTGGACTGCATTAATTATCATCTCCATCTATCCATATTTATATATGAATATGTATGTATATATATTCCTTTTCATACATGGACGAAAATTTTCCAAATGCATCATGCATGCATATATCATGACATGCATTTGCCTTATGATCTTATCTATTAATATGTGTCATTCCCACATCCATACATGGTAGCAATCCGTATATATGCATGTAATTATATGCATGCATGCCATGCAGGCATGCACGCATATGAAGGCAGTTGTGGGAGACGTAAGAGAATGAACCCAAAACGTAATTACATATAAGGACCTTCTTTTCCCATAATCTTGTTTGTCAATCAATGCCTCAACAAAATGGTGGGCGTATCGTTGCAATTGCATGCATCACATACATATTCATGCAAGATGTTCTTTTTTTTTTTTAACATCATTCATGCAAGTTCAATTGGGGGAAATATATATGCGCTTTCTTTTTCCTTCGGAAAATTATGGAAATATTTGACTGTTTATTAAATTTAATGGGCCCTTTTACCGAACATATTTTGAAAAAAGGAACTTATAATGGTGTGTTTAGAAGTATAAATATATATATGGACCTTTTTGCTTCTATATTACTGCTGTTTGAAGAAGTACGAAGATATATAAATGATTTTAATTTTCATCACTCCTTTTTCTTCTAAGAGTATATACTATATATTATTTTTAGTGACTATGAAAATTACTTAAAGACCAAATTAAGGATTAATGTGATGCCTCCTTTTGTTTTTTTTTTTTTTGTCTTTTCGTACTTTTCGGGTGACTAAAAAGGCTCTCGATGAATTTCCTCCCTTACTTTTCTTGCTGCCCTTTTTTGTAATTTACTATTTTTATATTTATGATTAAGTGTGTTTTAATTACATATTAATTGTATGTGGGTATTATGATTTATTGATTCAACTCCTCTGTCGGAATTCCAAAGGATTGGTGCTATAAATGTATATGCATTAATGGTTGATTCATGTGTAAACTATTGACATTTCAGTTCAGTTTTCCTTTCGTCTCCATTTCTATTTAGGTGGGTTTCTTATTCCCTAAAATTTCTCTGAATTGGTTTCACATGGACTCTGTTATGTTTCCTAAAATTTCTAGTGGACGTTGATAAGATCCTTCCATTTAATTTAGCAGCGGTTTAGGATGTCATAACCTAAAGTGGGTAGCTTTCACTTCTCACTGCAACATTTTGAGGTAAATCTGGATTTATTTGTTGATTATATTATTTGATACTTAAATTTAACATTTTTTTATTCCTGTTTTATTTTACAAAAAAAGTCTTTTTTTTTATTTATCATTCGACTTCTTTTTTTATTGAGGTTTCTATTAGTTGCTTATGTTTAATATATTAACACATTTCCAAAAGCACAGTTAGCCAATACTAAGTACAATCATTTTGTGATGCATTATTTAAATTACATATGCTCCTACAAATGCTCTCAACTAATTCAATTTTCCTACGACAACTATAAATGCTCTTTGACTACAAAAAATTAGGCATTCCTTATGCAGAAGCCAAATTCTTTCACCTACCCGAGTTCATAATTAACAATTTCAATCAAGATTAAAAAATGACCGCAACGTACTATGTTTTTTTAGATAATCAACATACATTTCAAACAACGATTAATATTAGCTTTAATTAGATGAATTATCTAGAGATGGAGGAGTAGAATATTAGCTCTATTTTGATGAATTACCTAGAGATGGAGTAGAATTTAGGTAATGCGCGCACTTTTAGAATGAGAGAGATGTCATGTGTTTTGCTTTATATATGCGAATTATTTGTTTCGATGTATGAGTTTCTCCTAATTGATTAACATACAGCAAATGCAATATCTTTTTACTAACCGACTTAAACAACTAAAAAAAATATAGCCCTAATAAGAAGATGACTGCAGCGCAAGCGCAGGCCGCCCTGCTTGTAATAAGATTAATTTAGACCATTGCCCCTGCTCTCATTCCACTTTTCGAATGATGCCATCTAGTCCAAGGAAAGTAATCCTCTTTTGGAGTCTTTTTGTACCAAAAAAAAAATAGGCTATTGTCAATTAATGTATTATTTAAGACGAGGAAAATGTCACTTGCATATTTTTTTATTTTTCAAAAAAAAAATCCTATAAATCGACCTATTATAAATTCCAACCTATTCTATCACCCCTTACAGTACTTGACCTACGTAGTGTGTGTATATATACATATATACTGCACTTTGTTTATCTTCGTAATAATTAGAAACCATGGAGATGCTGTGTGAGAATGGAGGAATTGCCAAAGCTTTGAACGCAAAGATATTTGGAAATGGCTCCCAAACCCTTGTTCTCTCTCATGGGTATGGTGAAGACCAAACCGTTTGGCAATTCCTCCTCCCATTGCTTGCCTACTATTTCAAGGTGGTTATTTTCGACATGGTCTTTTCCCCAAACGTTGATCCAAAACTTTATAACCCAAATAGGTATTCCTCAGATTTCAAGGGATATGCAGATGATTTGGTTTCCCTTCTTGATCAGCTCCATGTCAAGAAAGCTATGTACTTAGGCCACTCCATGTCTGCCATGGTTGGTTGCATGGCTGCAATAGACAGGCCTCAGCTCTTTACCCATCTCATCTTACTTAGTGGCTCTCCAAGGTGCTCTATAGTATATACAACTCTCTTTGTTTTTCTTTTTTTTTTTTGCAGTACATAAGAGGTAGCGAAAGGGGCCTACCTAAAGGAAAGAGAGGTTTCGAACTTGAGACCCTCTCTGGATGGATTCCGACCTCTAACCATCTCAGTTAGAAAGGAGTTCCTATGCCTATTTTTTTATTTCTTCAATATTTCATTCCTTTTTTTTTAAATTGACAAAGCTTTTTGATTGGTTATTCTTTGATGATATTTGGTATTATAGGTATATCAATGATGAAGGATACAAAGGGGGTTTTGAGAAATCACAAGTCAAAGCTATCTTCCAAAATATAGACAAAAATTTCTCGGGTTGGGTTGCAAATTTTGCTCCCATGGCTGTGGGAGTGAATAATACAGAAGCAATAGCTAAATTTGAGAATACCTTGGGGAGGATGAAACCAGAGATTGCATTAAGTGCTGCTACAAGTGTGTTCTTAAGTGACTTAAGAGCTAAGCTGCCTCAAGTCAAAGTGCCTTGCACAATAATCCAGTCCAAAAAGGATTCCATTGTTCCAGAATCAGTGGCATTTTACATGAAAAGTAAGCTTGGTGGTGATGCCAATGTTACTATACTAAATACACAGGGCCATTTCCCTCATCTAACAGCTCCGAATCTCCTTCTTAAGGTTTTGAAAAAGGTTCTTAAAATAGAATAACAGAACTTGACATCCGTCAAGATTCTTAAGTATTAATCAATTGGATGTTTAATTTCTGCCGATGGTGATTATTACTATGGATTATGCAATAGCTTAATTAAAAAACCATGCTATCTATTCTTTATCCCAAATATGGCCTTAGCTCATTCTGTGCATGTACTTGGATATGCACAGTTAATATCAAATGATTAAGAAACAAATGCAAAAGAATCATAGGGCTTTTAATTAATTTGATTTTCAACTAAATATTGTTCACTGAATATTAAGGACATTGGAAAATTTTGGGAGGGTTGAGACGAACCTCAACATTTGAGAAAAAAAAATCCTCCCAATTCTTGTAAAGCACCTAATATTTGAAAGGTGGGTCATGGTTGTAGAAGGGGAAAAAAATTACAACACAAAAAGCAGACCATGATGTCGTTCTGGAAAGATATTTTTATTCTATATATAAATACACCTCAAATACAATTGTCGTTCTTATCCTCGTTCTTCCAAGGTAAATGCACTGGGGCCAAGAGCAGTTGTGGATCCTAACCATTGTGCCATAGACATCATTCATCTATGCTGCCATCAAGTTTCGTATCATCGCTGTCATCTCTCTTCCTGTTAACTCCTTTGCACTCTTATAGAGTGTGATTGCTGTTGCTACTCAACATTATGGTCTCGATAACTTAACTACATCAAGTTAGTGTACTTTCAACGTAATTCATCGCCTTTTGTTTGACAGATTCAATTCTTTCCTCGTCACCAAGAGATTTCTCATAATCGAGATACTTCTTGAATAAGAACTGCAAATTTAACAGATGCATATAAGTCCTAACCCTGCAAAATTATGTATGCCTTGCATGCAAATTTTCGAGGGCCAAAAGGAAGACTCACTTTCATTTTTTTGGGTGGTAAGCTCAAGCTGATTGCCCTCTCAAATAGAGCGCGAATCACATCCTCGTCCCCAAGCCGAATCTCCTGTTAAGTTGGATCCAAAAATGTAAGCATATGCATACCTAAATGAAAACTATATAGCCAAATCTCAACTGCTAATAGAACTCACTTGATCAAGGTAGATGCTCCACAAATCTGTTCTCTTTGGGTACTCCCTTAAAATTCCTTCAAACATAGATCGTGCCCTATCAGGTACCCCAGATTTGAACTCAAGTATGGCTGTCTGTGAAATAAACTTAATATGCTTATGGCGTGGAAGGCATATTACAGCACGATTTACAACAGATTGAATCCCATCCTGCTGTCGCATCAACAGCATCTGCACCCGCCTCAACCAAATCTGAAATTTACAATGATATGTAAATAACAGAACTTTAACAAAATTATGAAAGGACAAGAAAAGAGGATCTCATGAAACACCTTGCAAGAGTGCTTAAACTTCTTGGTCATTTTGTCAAGTAGTTCGTCGGCCAATTTATGCTGCTCTGTCCTCTCATACATGCCCAAAAGTGCTAAATGTACCTTTTTTGGATCACAATACTGCAATGCCCTTTGAAATACCTTTTGCACAGCTTCCTGAAATAACATCTCAATTGTAAATATACCAAAAGAAATAACATCTCCATTGAAGTTACGTTGACTATGCACCAACTCTAGAACTGACTCAACATCATGAAGCCAACCTGCTCTCCTAGAAGGAAGAAAAAGAAACGAAAAAAAAAAGAAAAAAGGATGCACTGGGAGATTCCATGTTACCTCGGGAGGATTCCCATATTGATTCTCCAGATTGAAGTAAGCCACCCATATATTCAACTTCTCATTCTCTTCTCGAACGTTTATTGTCCTCAAAGCCCTTGAATGAAGAGAAGGATATCAGACATTAAAGTGTATATAGAAAACAACAATAAAACAACAATCTCCTAAAGTGCAATTCACAGCTCTAATTTGAGACTTCCATTTTCTATTTTTTTTTTTTTGTTTTCAGCCAGTTTAAATATCCACAGTCATGGCAAGCGAAAAGAAATATTTTTATATAAGTTACAAAATAGGTAAGCATTAAACCTCTGAAATGAATGGTGTCTCATGCAAGTAAAAATAAGCAGAAAAACAATCTTTAGCATGACGCTAGAACCTGTTTACATGTAGGACAATGAGCCTTAGGAACACATTAGAAGTTAATCAGAAATCTGACTCAGCAGACCCTAATGAGCCACAATCAATATGCTAAACTACAAAGTTTGGACAAGGAACATGCCAGATCATCCTGGCAAGCAAATGTGTAAGTATATTTTGAATTGAACATAAATTAAATTGTTAATGTGAATATTTGAGAACCTAATAGTTTTAGTGACCTTGTTTTGTTGTCTGTCTCAATAATCTAGAAATCCTACCTGAGATGCACTATGAAAGAAGGAAGCTTGGTGTGGAAAAGAAGTTTTTTTAATAATGTCAGCAACTAAGATCTCAGTTCCAACATATGGTAATAACCAATTTTTAGTCAAAATTATACCTTTCAGCAATAGCACGGGCTTTCTCAATATCAGCTGAATTGAGCATGAAAGCCATGTATTTTATCCAGACAAAACTGCTATTAGGAGAACTTCTAACAAGTTTCTCAAATTCATCAGCAGTTCTTGGAACATCCTTCTCTAATTGTCTCTCCTCAGCAGCTCTTATTTCCCGCTCCCTGCACAGGATAGGTTTCAAGAGTAAAGCAAAATGTTTAGGTCTAATAACTTGTACTGACTGGCGAGACTAAAAGAAAGAGCAAGCATATAAACCTATCCTCCTTTGCTTTCTTCTTAGCCCGTCTCGTACTCTTCTCATCCATGTCGACTGCGTCATTACTTGCTTGATTTTGACTGGCTAATATATCCAAGTCAGAGTGCTCAATGTCATCAAGAGTGACCTCAAGTGGAGGAATTGAAGCTCTTGATTCTGCTTGAGCAAGAACAGAGCTTGGTCCATTTTCATACTCGATATCCATCCCAAGAGTGCTGTCAGTCAATAATAGTGATCTTGTCTCATCCATGACACCATTTTCTTCGGTGTCTTCTTCAGACTCTTCTTCTGAAGGTAGTTGGTTATCAATATCTTCAGTAAGATATGAATTTTTCATACCAAGTGAGATCCGGTGTCTTTCCTCATCCAACTAATAAAAAGGTTTTAAAATGAGAAAAATAAGTACATGTCCACTGACTTTGAATGACGCTATTAGATGATCTTAATGAAATTATTATGCTCAATGTATTACCTTTTCCTCTGTATTCTAATTCAATAATTTAATGAATCATAACATGCAACCTTTAAACTAGCAATTAACCCACCACATTACAACCTAACATATTTAAAGATCCTGACATCATTGTATCAAGAAAGCAGATACTCATTTCTAAAGCTTCTAGAAATTGATTTTAACCTTTAATATCTTTGCTGTAACCTTCTCTCCTACTCCATATTTTGTTTGGATGTTCCCAACACGATCATCTGAAAGCTCTGAGACATGGCACAGTCCAACCTGTCCAAAAGGCAAGTATACCCATAACCAATTAAACAAGGCAACAAGTCAATTTAAGACAACAGAGAGAGATGCTTGGAAGGAAAAGGAAAGACATGTATCAATGGAGAAAAGGTGTTAAGAAGTTGACTTGACAAGCCAATAGCGTGCTTAAAATATGTTGTTGACCAAAACAAAGTGGTTATAAATGAATTCTACTGCCTCCGTTCCTATTTATAAGTCGCAAATAACCGAATCTCACATATTAAGAAAATTAGTTGGTTTGCAAAATTTCAAGCACATTTTAGTCTACTTTCCAAAATCACCATTAATTAAATATTTCCCCTACACACATACTCATTCTCTCTCATTAATTAAAGAAGGTTACATTTGGAAATTGAGTAATTAATGATTTCTTAATTTTATAATATGACATATAAAAAGGAACAAAGGGTTGTGACTTATATATAGGAACATAGAGAATAATTCCTTACCATGTTTGTATGGTCAAGTGTGATAAACACACCGTACGACTCCACACGCCTGATTCTGCCTGAAACTATATCTCCAACATGCAGGCTACTAAACTCATTAACTTCAGATTTTGATGCACCCTTACTATTTGATTGTTTTAAGGTGACTTCAACTCGCTTTGACAAAGGCTCTACTGCTAATACCCTGCAAAATTACCATGATGTATCAGCACCAGGAACAATCATCTTTTGTACAGTGAGGACAACATCAAGTGACATTTTTTTTACACAGGCTACTACTATCATTACCTTCCAACTACGAGCTTTCCAATGGGGAATTCCTTTATAGGGTCATCAATATATCCATCAGATAAATTTGACAGGAGAATTTTTGCATCTACCTTCCTTGAAAGCAGGATAAAGCATCCTTTTGGGGTAATGTTTTTAACATAACCCTGTCAGATCCAAGAAAATTTTATAAGATTAAGAATATAATTTCGAACTTATTTCCAAATGATTCAACTAAGCACTTATAACAACAAATTACAAACCAGCAAAGCTTATTGGCTGCCAAATAGAACATGTAATTTTTCTTGCTGCAATTGGTTTAATGTCTATGCTAAAAAACTTGAGCAAAATTATAGCCCTTCCGAAAGACGGTCTTTTCAATCAAGGAAATCAGTCTTAAAGCACATGGAGTGATACATATTGCAAGACTTTAAAAATGCAACTATATGAATTATAGATTCCAATCAAGTTAAACAGAAATGATGCTCCTCAGAAAAAAGGAGGTTGAGAAATATTGCATATGTGCAATGCAAGACCTCATTGGGACCAACACTCTAACAGTCAAATGCCAAAAAAAGAATTATATGATTGTTTTTCTATATATTAGGGATGAGACATTTCTAGAAAACAAAAAAATAGATACAGAACACCAATTGCACTTTTACAGGGAAACTGTGTATTGAGTCATACCTGCACAGCCATATTGGGATGTAGATCCTCAATTCTTTCAGCATGATTGGTTGAAGAGTCCCTATAAAGAAACATTTTAATTTTGTATGTAAACCAAAAGGGAAATGTCATTTTAGCCAATAAAATGACAGCAAAAGTTTAAAATTAGCTCCACACAGCCATAAAGAATATAAGGCTACTAAGTATTTAACCATACAATTTATTATTCCACAGAGATTCTGACTTTTAAACTAAGTATGATATATATGTATAATTCTTGTTTGGTTAAAGTTAAGCAACAAAGCTCTACAAAATAATTGGGAGGAAAAAGAATATTCTGTAGATTGTACTACACTTTTACGCAATTTTCTGGGGTGATCTTAAAATGAAACTGAACTAATGCAATCAGAAGACCACTGAGTAGCTGAAAGAATATTGAACACTGCCAAGAAAAAGGGACAATAAAAGAGATTGCCGCAGGAAGAAAAATAAAAAACTAAATATCACGTTATTTTTTTTTTTTGGATAAATAATATCGTATTCTCTAGTAAGAAAAACAATGATATTTTCAACGATAATTTCCTTGAATTTTCTTTGAAGAAAAGCAGCAAATTGCATAGATCATATACTACCCAGGAATTCTCAATTTTCAAAGAACAACATATCCACAATAACATTAACAAAATATCTTTTCAAACAAATGTTAAAATTTGAATATGCAAAATCATACAATCCATCACATATTTGAATGCCCACAAAATTGAAGAAATATATTCAAGAAGCAAACAAAAAATGAAATAGATTACTAACATGTCACATTGCATTATACCCAAAAGAAAGTAACTTACAAGTCACTGCAGATTTCTGAAGGATTCTTGGGAAGCATGCCGTCCAAAGAAAAGCGTAATGATAAATCAATGTGAATAGTGCCCTTGCCTGAATGGCTGATTTCTAGGACCTTGCACTTAACAAATTGCCCCTCACTATATCCAGATAATGGGTCAGAGTCCCATTTGTCCTTCAGTTCCGTAAAATGAACCCTACCATAAGTGTGAGGACCTATTTGGACAACCAATCCACCTACACCGGGAAGTATTTTGGAAATTCTTCCACCCAAAATATCTCCTTCATGAATATGAGCTGTAACACTTTCATCTGAAATGTTATTATCTGAGTCACCTGTCTTTTTACTTTCACCATCAGTAGAAAGAACACCTAGAGGATGTCGCACTAAACGTAAAAGCTTTTTGTCCTTGTTAATATTCAAAACATGACCAGAAACAGCCTTCCCAATTTTGAAGTGCTCCTGGAAATGCTGCAGCTCATCAGGTTCACATGCACTATCAAGAATATATAGCTGAGCTTTCACATTACGGGATATGGTTAGCCAGGCCCATTCAGCGTCTACTTTGTAGACATAACCAGTGACAAGTTGTCCAGTTGAAAAATGAAATTCATCCATTGTGGATTCACCTGTTCCACAAGTAGGTGAATAAGAATTACACTTAGATTGCTGCAGTAAGACCCAACTAATAACTGATAGTAATAAATTAAAGGCTACCAAGATGTTTAGGGAGAACCCTAGCCCAACTCATATTTGAAGAAACTTTTATCTTACCAGCAAGCATTGTAGGTTTGACAGATAAATCCCATAAATGTCCTTTCTGATTTGCCTTCCCCACAATCTTTGCAGTGATTGTCTGCCCAATTTTGAAGTTTGCAAATGGATTTTCGAGAACATTATCATCATTAACCTGTTTGCAAGACTAGTTAAAATTGTACATACTTTATGAAAAGAGGACCAACAATGTAAAAACACACAGAAAAGGTTATTAAATAAATAGTTAGTAACTTGTCAAAATTTATGTTTCACCTCTGTGATATGAACCCGTCCACGGAAACCAATTCCAAATTTCAATCTCAATTCAAGTGGCATTATTTCAGTAACCTGTGAAGAATTTATACAAATTCATATATTCCTTGTCAGGACCAAAAAGAAATCCAGAAATGGATAACTACAAGATCCAATAAACTAAGTTTTATAAACAATAAAATAAAAAAGGAAATGGGATAACTACAATTGTTTACCTCTGCAGAAACCAAGGATGCCACATTATAACTAGACTTCTTTTTGGCCCTTTTCGAACTGGATGTGTCAGTAACCTCGCTAATAGAATTAAGGAGCAAAAGCAACCTCCCTGAAGTTGCAGGGCTTGGAAGGGCCATAACAGTGGCATTAACCCTGTACCAGCCATTTGAGTTCATTTAAGGTTGCTAGGATGTAAGTACCCACAACTAGCATTGAAGAAAAACTATGAACTTGAAAAGCAACCGAACAAAAATACAAATGACACCTAATTTGTAAGACAGAATATAAGCTACTAGCAAAGTAATAGGATAAAATTAAGAAATTGAGAATGGAAACTCTGGAGAAACCTGTAAGAACCACTTTGACCACTTTGTGTCCCAAATAGGAAAAATATAGTAGAAAATGATATATTGCTAATTTAATTCTCACCTCTGTCCATTCACAAAATGTTTCTGAGGAAACTTCTGTGTATTATAATCTGCTATTGATGCATAACCTATTGAATGGTTATGCTCTGGAATTGCAAGAACCTGATAGAAAATTAAATAGGTTTCAGATTTATATGAGAGAATTGCAGCAGTAAATGACATATTGATAAGTATTGACCATTTACCAAGTAATGCTCTTTCACAATCTCCACAACTGCATTGACTGTCTGATGCACCTCCAAGTCATTGGAAGCTTCTCTTTTGCGCTTCTGGAATTCAAAAAAGAGAAAAACCGGTTCATGTCAAATCAAAACAAAAATCTAGACAAACATATAAGGGCTAAATGTCTGCTTCAAAACCGAAACATTCAGATCGATCTTTTCTTCCCTATGGTAGGTATTCTTCAAGTCTGCATAAAAATAGAGAGAAGGATATGGGGATTAACCTTCTTGTGAGTTTTGCCTTTGGAACCTTCCTCTCGAGATTTATCAACAAACTCTGGTTTTAAGGATAAATCAACAAGGCGTTCTGCCTTGGCCACATCAAGTACTGCAGCTTGAACAATAGTTCCTGTTTCCAAAGTATGCTCACCTACTGAAAATATTACAAATTCAAATGATGTCACTGGTCACAAGGTAATAAAAATCTTAATGTGTTCACCTACTGAAAATATTACAAATGCAAAGGATGTCACCAGTAGTAAGGCAATAAAAATCATAAAGAATGAAATTCAAGAGAAAATACGTACATTGATGATGTGTGATAAAGCCTAAAACATCGTTGTATTTGTCAAAGCTGACAACCACTCCAATATCCTTTGCCTCCCCAATTTTTCCCTCAATGACACTGCCAACAGTAAAGGCTTCGACCCACTTCAACTCAGATCCATCAGATTCTGATGATTGTAGCTTAGCAATCTAAATTTAAGAAAGTAATGAAAAGTTCATTATCAAAATATAGCATAATCTGGTAGAAAACATCTAACTCCAAATAACTTAAGTACGATCAATTGTAACACAGAACAAAGAAAATAGCCCAATTATAGATTTTGATACATTCAAAGAGCCAGTGTGACCATGCAAATGAGAAGATTTAGGCGTGAAGGAGCTGATGGCTCAAAAGAAAGGGATGAAGCCAGGCAGTTAAAAAGGTACCGCCTGCTTTTCAGTCAATAAGTCAATTACACAGGCACCAAATGCATCTTGAACAAACAATACTGATACTAGACTAACTGGTATACATAGAAGTTATTAAAATCAGATAAAAAGGCAGCAAGTTATTTGTTCAGGTATTGAAAACATAATTTGCATAGTACAGTAATATAGCCACCTCAGTAATATTCCTTATTTTCTCAATGGATAATTATCCTTTGTTACCCCTGTATCAGAATCACTCATCAAAGATATGTTTATCAACAAGTTGAAAGAGTAAACAATCAGGTTGCATGATGTAGCAGAAAAATGTCCATACACATAAATTTGCATTTCCAGAGAATTTTGGTATTTTGTTAGTTAAATATTATAGATCATTCCATCAAACAGAAATAGTGCAACAAGAAATAAGAACTCGCGAAAAATACATTTCATTATGCTCTCCCAAGTTTTATATTTGATACCATAAGAAAACTGCCCAACAAGCTTAAACCAGACACAATCTAAGCAAACTTCTGACTCAAAGAAAAGCAACCCAAAAGAAAAAATTCTCATAAAGCATGCTTTGGATTATTTAGGCAGTAACTAATAGAAACGTTCTTAAATATGAAAAAAAAATGAAGTTCTTATTCTGCATTAGTATACCTTCTCTTCCAAAAGAAAGTATTCTTGGATAAAGGATGCATCGGTCGAAGAACAAGATGACTGCTTCAAAGAAAGTGTTATTCTTGCTGTTTCACTATTTACCTGAAAGAAAAGGGGTCAGAAGTGTGGAAAAATAAAGGTGGGGTTATAAGTACTTAAAATACCTAAAGTAAATTAAGAAATTTAGTTTGAAATAGTTCACTAACATCGAGTATATTACTCCGAACAGATTGACCCACATAAAAGGCTCCTGAGAGATCAGCTCTATTGTCATCCGTTGCCTTCAAAATCAGTAGAAAGTATAAAAACAGATCAGGGGATGTCGACATGAATATACACTCACTGAAACAGATCTAACAGAAACTAAAAGAAATCATAATTACCTTGCTCCTAGGTGAGAAACCAGTTAAGCGCCCAAGAAAGCGGACAAAGCAGCCAGTTTCAATTAAATTACAAACATACCCCTGGTTCACAAAAAATGAACAAATGTCAAGTCAGCACAACCAAAAAGTGGTTGACCTCAACTGATGATAGGCATTAGAAACCAATATTTCAAGAAATATACAATTCGCATACAATAACATTTTTCCTAGAAAATCATATAAGCAGCATAGTTACTTACGTGAACCACTGAGTTAGGGCGGGTCTGACTGATATCAGAAGGTAGTTGTTCAGCCAAATTTATGAGAGAGTATTTCGCAGAGAGTAAAATGTTGTTGCCCTCAATATCTACGATAACATCAGGAAACTCAATAAACTCAAAATTGGAAGAGGACAAACCAAATGAAAAGAAAAGCACTAGAAATGGATAAACCAGCACCACAAGAAGAAATTATCGAAGTTTGTGATTCTTTCCAAGAATTTAGAATCTTCCTTTCTTGAACAAGGGGGGTTGAAACAGAAAGAAATGGAAAAGATAGCAAGAGCTATGAAGCATGAAAGACACACAAACACACAATCACAAAATACATATATGCCAGTCAAGACTCAAACTTAGAAGTATGCTAGAACAAGAAAAACATGGCAACAAACCAAGAGTACGCTAAAATGAGAACATAGAAAGTGAAAGAAATAAAGGACTTTTCCTTCAAACAGAAGATTTTATGATAGGGCTCATGCCTGATCTGGCAGAGTGAGAAAATCGGGATTCAAATTCCTTAAGTTGATTTGATTCTCTTAATAATGATATATGTATATATATGAAACTAAAGAAAAGTAAGAAGTCTCTAGACGTGCATTTCTAAGAGATTATCATTGACAACAACTCTATTGTACACTGGGTAACAAAGCAGGAAGCATTCTAAAAGGTCAAATTTCTTGTCTGTTCTGAATTACTTCAACAAAAAAAGCTTTATCCAGATGAATCCTCTACATCTCATTAGTAGAAGAACATATGTATCTACACATATTGTAAGACTTTCACAGGAATGAATAAACAACAATGACGCCAGATTATAGTTGTGTGCCAATAAATTCAACATACAGACCTTTCATTTTTTATGATCGAAATGTTTTCCAGTTGGTTCAGGTCATAGATCTCATTAGAATATATATTCAACCAAGGAACCACATATACTCGCAGTCCCCCTCCTTGAAAAAATCCAAAATTTGCCTTTGTGCAATACATCTAACTCATATGCCAAGTATACGTTATTTCTAAATGCTCCTGAAGGATGTTTCATCTATTTTCTACCGACTTCTCAACCATTAAAGTTATTTATTAGTAAACAGAAAAAAAATGACCTAGCTTAAGTAGAAATTTCTTTGTCATTTCAGGTAAAAATCGTGAGATGATGAAAAATTAGGAAGAGAGGGGGACTCAGATCAAACATCAAGGAGACAGCTCCAAACAAAGAGTACCTAGAACCAGCAGCTGGTCAAACTTATATCCAGGCTTCAGGACTGACTTCAACAAGGTAGCACTCTCTGCAAAACCAGACAGAATGTTAGAAAATGCCAATAGAAGACATTATGACAAAGAAACTTTTATGAAAGCAAAGAAAAGCATACCATGATGATCTGCCAAATGTTCATTAGATATTGTGCCCTTCAAGTGAGCTTTGGAGTTAACTTGTATAACTACCGCAGATGGGGTAATCCCATCAACAACTCCTGAAACAACACTGCCCAGCTTGACCATATCATCTTCAGAAACCCTGCCATTTTAATTTTGAAGTAAAATTAAAAAAAGATACACTTAATATTAACACCACATAATGTTGCATGGAAAACGAAAACCTTTTGACAAGCTATATGCAGCAAAAATCTATTGGGCTGAAGTGAGGTAAAGAAGAATGTATGTGTTTTAAAAGTTATTCATATTAAGCCACCCAGACTTGTTGAAACAGACCTCACAGGCTTCATCTGGAAACTAAGATTGATACGCCGTGAAGCAGCGCTAGAACCGATTACTCTACATTTAACAACTTGTCCCACATGATACATTGAACTTGGATCATCTCCGGGTCCCAAGCCAAGTTCAAATCTGATTTTATAACAATGAGCAATCAATTATTAGCAACATATTAGCAAGAGCTTAGAATAAGAAAAAAGGATGAGCAATAAACTTCTAACATATAAAGCAAATTAAGCATAAATGGCAAGGACATGCTGCAGATATGGGAATCACAATAAACATTAAGCAAGTGAAATGTTAAATCAGAATTTATTAAAGGCATCCACAGCATTTTCCCCATTGTAGAACTTAAAGCACCACACTAACCAGCCTTCAGCGACCATATTAACTTTATTACAAACTTAACAGTAATATAATAAATTAAAAAGCAGAGCAAAAAAGGAAATTATAGAGAGATCAAGAGGTAGATTTCTAATATGCCTAACATTCTGCATCGTGCATATATTCCATATATATATATATATATGTATGATCCTAGAAAACTCTCAGCAGAGTAACAAGAAATGAGAAACACATCTGATTAGCAAATAGAAATATTGTCATAAAGCTAAAATACAATATGCACTATGATTTGAGAATACATTGATAAATATGCGGCATGGTTAGAAGCCCAAAAAATTAAACTTTCTCCATAAGATCTCAACTTTCTATATTGGATTTAATTGGGAGGGGCTACCGTTATTACCAGGAGTCACTTCAACAATTGCCTTACATGTATCACTCCCGATACTAGTTTAAGAGTTTAAGTCTACTATTAACTTAGCATGTTGGTTAGTTTCAAAACATTAATCATCATCAAGAAGGAATCAAAACATTTTGTGTCAATAAGGGCATTGTAATCAAGCCAGCAAGATGTAAAACTGAAAAGAAAATAGAAGACCAGAAAATACTCAATAAAACAAATGAGCAGACTATATAAACTGTAATGTTGATGGTAGGAGAACTAGCCTGGGTGCAAATCCTTGGACCCCACTGTAGAACCGCACAAAGCATCCATGCTTTTCAATCTTAGTTATCCATCCATGTGTTATTAGTCCCTCAGTTGCATCAGCATAAGAACTAATAATACCAAGTTTTGATTTCACCTGCAAAGCATCCAATAGCTTAGTTTCTTTTTTTTTTAAGAAAATTTTTTTTAAGAAAATGGAATGCCACGTATTACTCGTTAACATAGTTTTCTTTTAAACAAGAAAATAAACTTTAGAGCTAATATTAACTTTGGACAAAAGAAAAGAGCTAATAGAAATACTGTCCTATTTGATTTCAATAGAAAGCGCATTAATTCAAGTGCTAAGAACTTATTAGATACACAGACATGGAAAAAAGTTAGCTAGTAACAATGCGAGCATAAGAGGAAGGGAAATGCTTAAAATTTAAGGGAAGAGGAAGACGTATCCTACATGGGCAATCTAACGTGGTCTGACAACCAGGAAAAACTTGAAAACAGTCAGTAAAGGTACAACGGATGTGTTCTTAAAGATTAGCATCCCCAATGTCTTCAGACTCAATGCCACAGATTTGTCATTGTGGACAACATAGCCACACTTATTCTTACTAGCAAATATACTAAATGGCTCTTCGATAAAAATGGCAGTAGCAGAAGAAGCATAAAAGAAATACATAATTGTATTGGAAATTCAACCAACAGCAGCGATAATAAGATACAGATGTCATTTACGAGTATCCCAATTGCTTGTCCAGAGGACACAAGGGATAGAGCTGAGTGACAAGAATACTTTCCCTAGTAATTGCCACTAATCATATAGCTAGTAACTCAAATATAACCATATAGCGATCATATCTAAAGTAGCCACAGTATCAGAATTCTTGAGAAGTTCAAGTGGCATTGATCTAAACAAAAACAAGAACATACTAGAGTTTTCTTGTGAGTGACAGTTACTCTCTTGGACTTGCAACCTAGTACCCGGAAGACCAATTCAGCTCCAACCTGCAAAGCTCAACATACAAATGAAACGCGGCAGTTTGAGATTTAGTAGTTATAATTCAAAAGATGCAAAACAAAGTAGACAATTTCAGAAATGACCTTAAACTTCTTTCCAGGTTTTGCAATTTCAAATTCAGACATATGACGAGTGGGACATAGTGCCTTCACACCACCAGGAAATTGCACAATGGCACCGAAGCTGTCAAGAGCAATGACTTTAGCTCTTACAACCATCCCAGGCTTCACATCTGCATGAGTGAACACTGGCCCTTCAAATGCGCTGGCCTGCTTGAGGGACACAGCAAGGCAAATACATAAATATGATGCAATATAGGGGAGTAGGATTCTAGTTTAACAAAGGAATAGCATACCGATGATCAACAAAAGAGAGCAGCACAACTGGAACTGAACTTTTTGTATTACCAACAAATCTACACTCAAAAGTTATTATCAAACAAAAAAGCAACCTTTAAAATACCAGTGGCAAGCCCTTCCAACTGCCTAAACCCAAGAATCCGAACACGAACTTGGCTGCCTTCCTTGAACTTCTTTTCCAGCTTCCTGACTTCTTCTTCAGCCACATCAGATATCTGAAATCACAGCTGAATTACCAACTAGGACGCTTACATGAACAATTCAAATGAAACACAACTGAAGTGGAAACGGAACATACATTCACATAGGCTGGAGTTGATACGGGTTTAGAAGGGATGTCTAGCAGAAGGCCTAAGCCTCTATCAACCCTGATCACTTTTGACTGGTCATAAATCTCTCCAATGTTGACATGCTGCATAAGCCCGAAACACGGTCCAGAGCATGCATAACAGGTTATTAGTATAAAATGGCACATGACCAGAAAGAAATAAGATTTATTCTCAATAGAAAGTTACTTGTGAAAAGCTGATATATATATATATATAAAAAAAAAAAAAAGGGTCACAGGAGATGGAGCTCAGATAAGAACCATGAAACTCTAAAGAAGACCATTTAGCAAACTGGCAAAATTCAATGATTGTAATTACACAACTAAACTATCAAATTGTATTCAGTTATAAAAAGAATATGTATTCTGGAGGATTTCAAATAATAGAGGAATAATAAATAAATTAAAGGGCAATTCTAGCCCACTCTCAAACTCCGAAACACTAAATTTCAATGATGAAAGATTTTTGTGTGTTTCAGAACCAAAAATTAGTAGGCAACAACTCGATCCAGAAAATCGGAAATTCCTTATAGCAGATTAATAAAATTGTACTTGGTGCACAAAACAGCTTTTCATCAAAGATGTAACAGCCATCACTGAATGGGAACCATGGGACATCCAATGAGTATTGACAGCAAAGTTCCCATTTGACAGACTCAATACTAGGATAAGCATAAAGAACCCATATATCCTCAATTAACATACCGAAGGAGGCGCTTTATTATGAACAAGATGAGGATTTAGGGTCAAGCCAACTGCTCTGGTTGAGGGATCAATAAATAATATCCGAGCATTAACCTGAAGAAAAGAAAAAATGTGTGCACAAGTTAAGAAAGACAATTTTGAAAATTTCATGAAATAAAAATAATGTCAAACAGAGAATGACGTAGTTAAAGTATGAAAGAAATAACCAGGAAAATGAGCCTAGGAAGCTGTGAATAGTACTTTAGCAAAAACACCTAGGAAAGGTTTCGATATATATGAAATCATTAACATAACACAAGTTTATGTATGTAGACTAGAAATTTTGAAGTAATAGGTGTTAATTGGTGGAGAAGAAGCAATAAATTGGGGTTTATCCAGCCCCATGTTACAAGCATCTGAAATCAGAAGGGATCTTTGTAATATTGATCATTATGAGTGTTACAAAGAATTTGATAGGCTAATACCTAATATACTAGGGAAAAGGAAGAATTACCAAATAGTAGCAAGTTCAAACCATATTCATATTATATAGTATATTAGTGGGAAATAGTTAGTGTTAACAGAGAGCGATGTTCATTTCAAATTTGTCATCTAGCCTGCAATCCATTCTACACCCTTCTCAAAAAATGAAGGTTAGCGAAAGAAATATCATTAATCATAAAAATTGATATATTATTATCCTATCATGCCCTAAGACTGATAATGTTTCTTTTGAAATGACAAATTTAAATGACATGATCTATTTAACAGTGCAAAAAATCACAGACTATTAGTTTTACAGAGCTATGTGTGATTTAGTCAAGAACAATTAGTGAAAATTATCCACAGTAATCAGAAAAGAGAAGGTGCTAACAAGCTAGACAGAAATACCTTTCTATTTTGATTGTAATCATCCTTCCAGTCCTTAGTTGGGAATTTATTTTGTAAATGAAACATATCAACCTGTACAATTAAGCAAAGTAGAAAAAAAAAAAAAAATTATCTCTTGTAGCCCTGTATAAACATTTCTTGATTTTATCTACCTCCTACAGATAGCTTTTTACTGAGAATCAGCAAACTTACTGTTCCAGTAAAGTATGTTAGGAATGATAATAATATCCCATTCTCAAGGGTGGATCGCACGGAAGCATTGACCAACATGCCAGGAATAAGAAGATCAATTGAAATGCCCTTAAGATCCTTGGTCTGCATGGGAGCACAAGTAAGAGGAAAGAAAATAATTAAGACAGAAGAAAAGCCAGCTAGACCAGAAAAAAGGAAGGAGAGAAACATACTACACATTTAGACACGGTATCTGAGTCGGAACTGAAATAAACAACTTTGCGAGTTTTATCAATACGCCTAACAACCCCTTGTACGAGCTGCCCGACCCTCACTTCAATGTCCCTGCTTTCTGAAAAGAAGACGAGAAAAAAAAAAAGAAAGATTTACTACTAGTAAGAATGAGGCAGCCAAAATAACAAGTATGGAATTCATATTTATATGTGTTTATTAGAAATGTAGAGTAAAGAGGTTATAAGACAACTTAATCTACGAAAGAATAGAAGTTTCATGAATATAATTCATTATAAAGAATAGACAACTTAATCTACAAAAAAATAGAAGTTTCATAAATATAATTCATTAAAAAGAATATATTACCGTTCTTAACCATGCCAACATTTTCAAAAGATTGAAAGAATTTACTAAAATAGAAAAGAGTTAACGAAAATGAATGTGCCGATACCATTTTTATGTGTTCATGTGCACCATATGGGTAAAAGGGAAAAAAAGACAAGTCAATCTACTAATGAGAAGAAGTTGGCCAGAAAATAGTTAAAACAAAAAAACACAGAGCACCAATCCCAAATGTGAAACATGGATAAGATCCAGGGGTTACTACTTATAACTCTGGAAACTCCCTAAACCAAATGCAAGCCTATTGTGTTAGCCAAATATATCCAAGTCTGAAACTGCTTGAGCATTAACAAGCAATGATTATAAACACTTGAAACCCAATACTGCTATATTTTCTCATAGTGGATCAAAAGGCTAGAATTTTGCAATTAAAGACCCACCTTAAAAAGAACATAAACTCCTTGCCACGCCCCCACAGAAAAAAAGAATGGAACTCAAAACAAAACAAAATAAATTGCTGGCCAAGAACTCATTACTAGCATTGATAACTTTTATCATGTTCCATTACTGTCAGAGATCTAAAATAAGAACTTATATCCACTCCCTCTTTACCAAACTTAATAACATTCAAGAACTTAATAGTATACTAACTAATGGCATGGAGAGGGGAAAAAGACAAACTCATTGAAACAATCATCATGTAATCAAAATTAACCATCCATATGAATGAACAAAGAAAAGTGGCATAATCCGGAATACAATAGAACTGAACAATAATGCCATCCCAGATTCCCTCATTATATAATCATGTATTACTCACATTCTTAGAAACTCTCTCAAGATCTATCAGAAACAGGATTACAAATTTCTGCAACTGTTTCGTAACAGAGCTTGAAAACTCTCCCTGAATGAGTTAAAGATGTTCAAACCTATCACCCAATCCTACCGAAGAAACTTCTTTTATGATTTCTTTAACTTAAAGCTATCAAGTCATGTGGCTTTGGAAATCATTCTATCATATTCTTCTTAAGAGAAAGACAATAGGATGAAATAAACGGAATGAGGCATACAACAGCTAAAAAATTACTGCAATACTCTAGCTTATTACTGAGCTCACATCATTTTTTGTATTAACAAATATTTATTAAATATGAAGATAAGTATTCTAACTCCATTAATTTCAGAATATAACATAGATAAGAATATAAATGCAGCAGCAGAAATAAAAATAGACAAACAAGCAAACAAAAAACAAATTATAACCACTTCAGTGGACAACATATTGGGGGGTGGGGGGGCATTGAAGCCAATTGATGAACAAGTAAAAGTAACAAGAAGAGAAGTTGCCAAATGTTTACCGAATTCACCATCTTTTGGTAAAAACCCCGTGAACGAAGACAACCCGAAGTGAAGAATGTATCCATGATCTTCAATGCTTTTCACATTTCCAGTAAGTACCTGTGACCATAAGCAATTAGGAGGAAAGCAGTGGATCTACAGCATATACAAGAATCAACATCATCATGAAGTGAGTGTAACAATACAAGACAAATGAAACAAAATCTGGCTTGAAAACCTATGTCAAACTCGCATTTAAAAGATACTAAAATGCATTGCAGAGGAACTTAAGAAAGGGAGTATAAGAGCAAAACCCAAATATGAGATGGCAGATACATCACTGTACAACAGACAAAACCAATAATAAGGAAAGACCTCATCAAACAATTGTACCACGATCAAATAAGAAATCATTTTCATGTAGAAACAGGTCTAGGGCCTCTAGGCTGCTTATCAGGACAACAAAGAGCCTGTTTGGCCCAGCTTAAAGCTGAGCTTATCTACTGAAAAAAGCTTAAGCTGGGCCAAACAGATTTTTCAGAAGTGCTTTCCAGAAGCACTTTTCAGTTGTTTTTGAACTAGAAGCCAGAAGCTCTAAATTGAAGCTTTTTCCAGAAGCCCTTTTCAGAAGAGCTTTAAGCTAGGCCAAACGGGCACAAAATCTTCTCTTCAGGATGCTAAACTGTCTTATTTTAATCCAGCATATAAAGATATATTTTACAGAGTACATAAGTTTTAAGCAATAGTACATGAGTTTTAAGCAATTTCCTATTTTAGAGAAAAACCTTAACATAAGGCACAAAAACCAAAAATTTCTACACACTATAGTATAAACAAAAACCTTATCCACGTGAGAAGTGCTTTTTGCATTAAGCAAAATGACATAAAAAAAAGTTTTCATGATCAATCTGACAGCGAGAAGAATGCACCAGAAAAGTACGCTGAGTGTGTATCTCTAATGACACCACCAAAAGTACAGTCGAGCAAATAATTGACCTAGAACAATTTTCACCATAACAGTTTTCACTCACTCAAGAAGGTTTGAACCTTAGTCTCTTTGATTAATCTTATAGTCAGAAGCCACACATAGTCATAACAAGAGTCAATCTCATTATAATTAAAAATTAATACCATAAATCATGACAATTCATAATAATCAGGTCCAAATCTATTCAGCATTTATTAATTCACAAACTTTTGGGGAACTTCCTAAATATTAATAACAACTATGCACTTCCATAGGTATTCTTCTAAGAAAATAAGAGTTTGATTATAAATTTTTTATCAATTCAATAAGATAATGATAAGGCAAACTTGCTCATATCATATTCAGTTTAAACAAAATTTTTGTCATAAAGGAAAATGCAATATGAATAAAGAGAGAACGAAATTTTTTTGTTTGATTCACTGAAGTAAAAGTTGTTTTCTGATTAGAATAATTATTACTTCATAGGTTCTATAAGAACATAAGCACAAAGCATATCACAGAATGAAATCCTTTTGGGTTAAAATATATATAAAGAACTTCTTGTTTTGTAATTAACTTAGAGAAAATAATTTCCCACATGCAATATGTGAAAAAAAAAATTACGTAAATCCTTAAGGTAAAGCTTCTTTTCAATTCTGTAATGATTAATTGACATACCATCCCTTCTTGAACAGCATCCAAGGTGAAGCCTTTGTGCAACAAAGAGAGACGCAAGGAAAGCCATATCCTTCTTTTGCCAGTCTCCTTCTTATCATCATCCAACTGCAGCACAATGCACGAAACCAGCTGTCCGGTGTAGAATATATTTGCAAGGAAATTTCCTTCATTATTCTGGTCAAGAAAAAGTTCATTGAAAAAAATCTCAATAAGCCATAATTGCATGCACAACTTACCAAAAAAAGGGAAGATAACTATGATTATAAAAGGGGGGGGGGGGGGGGGGGGGATAAAAATAATGAAAAGGTAATGTGACAATAGCTATTCCCCGATGAACAGGTTTAAGAGCGGGTCTACCTCAACTTCATCAGCGAGGACAGAATCGACAGCATCAGCTGCTCGAACTAAACCACGTAACCCCCCTGGAAGGCTAATTACAAGGTCCTTCTCATTTACTTCGGCAACAACTCCCCAGAGCTTCATTCCAGGAGAAATATTCTATACACACAAAAATGAAAAACTAAGTCCAAGCATTTACTAGATTATAGAGTTTTAGAAAAGACCCTAAAATAATATTTAAAAATAAATAAATGAAAGCTGAGCAAAACAATTTTGGTGAAAAGGATGGAAAGAAAACTGGTTAGACATAAATGATGGTAAGCCACTACATTTCCAGCTTTTCTATAGTAACATGACCCAACAGTCAAAGAAGAACAGAAAATGCCAATTTAGGGGAGAAATGATAGCAAATTCAACCTTAACATTCAACTCCAGTAAACATAAGAATGGAAAAATAACAGATTTTAAATTAAACTCGACTAAATTGGAATCTAAATATATTCCAACTTAGCAGATCACATCCATTAGACAAGCCTTCAGAATTATCTATGACGATCATACAGGCAATGAATCGAGAAGCAATTCCAGCTGACTATATGAATTTGCAAACTTGGAAATTCATAAACATAAAAAGAATAATAGAACACTTTGGTATATAATTGCAGTTAGCTTATGGTTAGATTGATACAAAATACTAAACTTGCTTGGCATAAGATTCATTTTTCAACTCTATACCTTCAATGTTATTTTGTTGGCGTATTTTGGTAGCTTGCCCATAATGCCATCACCAAAAAGTGAACCAAAGTCATCTGGCATGACCTGGCTCTTCTTCTGCAACTTCTTCCTCTTATTCTTGTTTGATGCTCGCTCCTCTGCCTCGAATTCCGCATCTACTTCAGCTCGGATTTCATCACGTTCCTGTTTGCTCAAAGAACTAGCCCCACCTATCAAAAAACCCATATGATTAACCATTTTGCTAGTCTCGAATAACTGCCACTTTTCAATTTCCAAAATTTCCATAATTTAAGTATAAAGTATCACTCTTTTATACACAATTACTCATCTCCATTAATTTTCGTATTAGTTAAGAACTCAAATTTTCTCGGTAACCAAACAGAAAGTTGGAGTAGAAGAAAAACCTCTAGGGAAGTCAGGGACATCGTCTTCTAGCTGCAAAGCTACAGCGTCAGACTTCACGGCGTCGTTTGAATTCTTCTTCGTTTTAAACTGTTTCTTGGACGCTTTATTGAACTTTGGTTTCCCTTCATTGGATTTTTTCTTCTGAGGTTTCTTGGAAGACGCTGCCGCCATTTTCTCGTTAACAAGAAAGGAAAATCCGAAACCCTAATTTAAAAGCAGCGGGCTTCGGAAGTATATAAAATTTACCGACTTTTTGAAAGTTTTGAGTCCTCTACGGGAGTTCTATGGCGGAGACAAAAGGGTTTAGAGGGTTTAAGAGCAGCATTGAGAAGAAAAGCTTTCTAACGCCAGCTAGCTAGGGCTCGAAATCTCGGGTCGGGTTTTTAGTTAATGGTCCGAATTGGATCGAGGCCCATTTAAGATCCATAAAGAGGCTTGGACCATTTAGAAATGGGGTCAGTTTATTCTTAACGGGCCGAATCGGATTAAGGTCCATGATTGTAACCGAACATTACCTACCAAAGTTGACGTCAACCGTTGATTTTCCAGTGGAACACCATGTGGACGGTCAGGATGCGCAGATGTGTTTGAACAAAGCGAAAATATAAGAGGAAGTTTCTGGAGTTTTGTATATTAGATTTAGAGTGGTAGGTGAAAATCTATGAACGCGTGATTAACTTAACAACCACAAACAAACCAAACTCTGAAGTTGGAACGCCAAAAGCCTTCAAGAAATTGCTATTGTTCTTGTAAGTTCGTTCTCAATCTCCTCTCTCTGCCTTCCTTTTTTTTTGTTTCATTATAGTTTCGTTAAAAGTTCTGTACGTAAGATCTTTTTTTGTTCCATTAAAGTTTCTGTGAATTATGATGCATATAAATTTGCAGAAAGCGTAATTTATTTATTTTCCTGTTTGAAAGGAAATGTTTTTCTGCGGAAATGTTTGGTTAGGATTGCAAACAGGAATCTGACTTAGCTTTTATGTCTTAAGGGAGAAACAGAAACATGAAGTTGTTGAGGTCTTTAGTTGTTTTATTGTTTTTGGCAGAAATGTAAAATATAAGCAAATACTCTTGAAAACAAAAGGAAAAAAGCTTTTTTCTTATTGAACGTGATCAATTATCCAAATGTTATGTAAAATCAAACTTGATTGTTCTAGACCTTAAATTTGAAAGCATGCATTTGTTGAAGAAATGTTAATTATTTATTTGTAGCCATGGAGTTGGCAGGTGTTTTCCTCTTTTGCTTTTTTGCATGTTTCAAGTATGTATACAGTTTTTCATGTTGTCTCATCGTCAAAAGCAACTTTGTAATCATTGAATGTCGGTAGGTTTGTTGCAAATGAGGGGTAGAAGCTACAGTTACAGTCCTTCACCACCAAGGGATTATGGTAGGAGGCGTCGCAGCCCTAGCCCTAGGGGACGCTATGGAGGTCGTGGTAGAGACCTTCCCACCAGTCTTCTGGTTCGCAACCTTCCTCTGGACTGCAGGTTTGTACTGTCTCCTCCTTTCAGTTGGCGTTAGATTTCAAAACTCTGAATTTCTATTGCTGATCTTACTTTTAGCTTTCTTTTGCTAGTGATTGTACCTCACATGTTATTTTTGATGTTAATATATGCAAAGGTTCTTAAGGAGACACCTTAAATTACATTTTTGTATGAGTTTTAGGTGCTTATATGGCCGAAGGCCAACCATAAGAAGCATCCTTGTTCGTTGTTTGTCTTAGTACAAATCAAAGTTTATTCTCTCTGAAGAGTTTTCTTAGACTTATACCAGTAACTTACTTTGCTTAATGTGCAGAGCGGAAGATCTACGTGGACCTTTTGGGCAATTTGGCCGCCTCAAGGACATTTACCTGCCACGAGATTATTATACTGGGTAAGTGTTATTTGTGTGGATTTCTGAAATAGTAACACCAGTAGGTCTGATATAGTCAACCTGTATGTCTTCATTTTACCTCACACGAGTGTTTGGATGATGGGGTCGTTTGTTTATCACATACATTGGTTTATGGGAATTTGGTTGTTTTTATTGAAAGTGTTGAAGATACCAATGAAGTAATAAGAGTACTGTGTTGAAGACACCAATGAAATGAAGTATAAGAGTACTCTTCAACAGACACTTTCAAGTAGTAAGTTCTCTTCAAGATGACCTTAATTTACATCAAGGTTGGAAGGGAGTTGGTTTTGAATTCATAGTGAAGAAGTGGAAGTCTTGAAGAATATCAAGTCAATTAAAATTTGGCTACCACAAGGTTAGCAGCAGCAACATGATAATATTTACTTGAATATACTTTGAAGCATCGGCTTGCTATCATGATCTCTCATGTTTTATTGGAGTCAAGATCATGATTGTGATTTTGAAATCTAGTGAGCATGTGTGGCTTATGAAGTGCAATTTGCTGCAAGTTATTTTTATTCTATGTTCATTAGTGCTACCTTTTTTGTTACGCAGGGAACCACGTGGTTTTGGGTTTGTCCAGTATCTAGATCCTGCTGATGCTGCTGATGCAAAATATCATATGGATGGTTATGTTCTTCTTGGCCGAGAACTTACAGTTGTGTATGCTGAGGAAAACAGGAAGAAGCCTTCAGAAATGAGGGCAAGAGAACGCGTAAGGTAAGGCTGGGCTTTTTTCAGTGCTCATATATTACCCTATTTTCTTTTCAAATTAGCTATTGGTTTTAATTGGTGTTCTAATTCTTATTAAACGCGAGGGATAAGAACTGGAGAATTGTATTGGTCAAAGATATATGGTCGGGAAGTTAAAGAGTTCACCTAGTTTTGAATAGATTATAAAGGTGTTATTCGAAGAATGGTAATCTTAATTATGCGTTACAAGTATTTTCATGATGTTAATGACAGGGGTCGGGTGTATAGGCGTTCTCCACATCGTTATTCTCGAAGCTACTCCCACAGTCCAGACTATTATTCTCCACCTAGGCGAAGACATTATTCAAGGTAAGTTAATTTTATGTTGGTTCTATCATTTTTGTTTTGTGAATGATGTTGTTTATGTGCCTGCCCGTCTATATCTAGGTCAATTTCACCCAGAGATAGGAGATACAGGGAGCGATCATACTCAAGGTCACCCTATGGCTCAAGGAGTCCAAGCCGGAGCTTTAGTAGGAGCAGGAGCCGAAGTCTGGACTATTCTAGGTGACTGATTTAAGGGTGTGGGTTAGTATGTATCCGGAGATATATATCTACTCAATTTGTCTGGATAAGTAAATCTTTACTTCAGCAGTGTATGACTGATTACAAAGTAGATTTTCTAGTATCTAATGTGGAATTGTGGATCATGGTGATAGGAATAACCTTTGGAATAGACATGCTGTTTTCAATCATCTATGTTGACATTAAGTATGATAAAACGTGTTTGCTGGATTTCAATCATCTTTCTTATTGTTCTTTGTTGATTTTGATAACACAATCAAGCACTCTTAAGGTTAAACAGACTAGATGTTGGGAGTCGCCAATAGGCTAGGCCCTTTTCTTGATGTCTATGGATAGATGTTCTTTCTTTGTTCATATCAACAAGTCAGTTGCATTATCTCTTTAATCATTTTTCATGCCGTGTTTGAATTGCCATTTTAGTTAGCAATTGGATCCTTAAAAGTGCATGTATATTGCTTGTGTGAGTGGAAGGATGCTGATCTTTGGGGTTTCATACAAGCAAAAAAGCAAGGATTGGAAGGAGAAAACATCTGCAGACAAGAGTATATATGGTAATAACATTCATTCAATTACATAATCTATTATACAGATATACACACTCATCTTAGCTTGCTAGATTTATAAACACACTCTCAACATCGACTATAAAATATGCTATTTTGCCTAATATTACAAGCATCATCATCATGTTGTTGTCTGTGAGCTTCGGCTCACCTGTTTCGAAGGGGACCGGTCACCGCCGATCTGCATTCTGAATGGATTTCTGTCTCTTGCCTCAAATTCCCTATTTGGTCTAAAAGGGGAAACAGGGAGGGTGTAAAACCAGAGTTACTTACATTTAGGTCTAGATTTATATATGGACTTGCTGATTTAAATATCTACGCAACATCCAGATTGTATGAACCCAGAAAACTCGACTGGAACATCTATGCTCTTAAATTTTCCAGTCTGTCCATCCACCAGAAAAAATCCCTGTGGACCACCTTGGTAAGCTGATCCAGACACAAAAGTCCAATCGCCCATGGGGACCGCGCATGCTCCCACTCGTACCGCCGCATCACACTCCGCCCAGCTGAAAAGTTTCTTCTCCTTCCCGACGCCTACGCAGGACCTGGGACACTGACTCGCCTTCCACGCCTCTTCGACTAGCCTCCATTGACCCGACCCGAGGTCCAGCACCTCGGCGCTCCCCTCGAATCCGCCTTGATTATCCGTTCGGTATCCACTGACCACCCAGAATTCCGACCCAATCACCATCCCTTGGCACTCATCTCGCTCCTGGCTCATCCCGGTCAACTCGATCCACTCATCTTTACTTACATCGTATGCCCACGCTGTACGCAAAGCGTTCTTGTTCTCATCGTGACCTCCGGCGACGATAACTCGACCATCGAACTCTCCAGCCGCAAAGAATGATCGGGTTTCCGGCATCTGCTTCCCTTGTCTCCACCTCTGAGTAGTGAATTCGTATACGAACACGTCCCTCACCGGGTCATAAGTCGTCGGGTCCCAGCCGCCCATCAGAATTAGCTTTCCTTCTGAACTTGTTATCTGACAAAACAGAGGCAGTCCGTCTGGGTACTTGGGAACCGGGTCAACTCGGTTCCAGTTGCCAGTGGCAGGTTCGAAGACGGTGATGCCGTACCTTGGTGGACCAACTGGTTTACACCCATCAGGATCGGATCCAGTCTTTGATAACTGAACCATGCAAGCGGCTTTCTGGGTATGTCCGGATTGCTTTCTATGGTAGTAAAACTGTCTGCTCTGAAAAAGCTCTTGCCATTGTCGGCACACTCGAGCTGCGACTCGATGAGTTGAGTAATGAAAGCGAGTCAAGCACTCGAGTCCGATTTCTTCCGGCAAACCCGGTAGCAGGTCCGGCAACAACTCAACTGAACTCATTTCTTTCCTTCCCTTTCCTTTTTCTTTTCCTTTTTTTCTTTATCTTCTTTTTTTTCCCAATTTGTACGGGCTTAAAATAGCATATTAAAGGACGGCTACTTATAATTCGAAAATAAGGGTGTTCGATTCGATGTACAGTAGAAACAACCAATGAGCGTCTGCCGCGTAAGCGAACATGTTTTCTTTTTGTCGATTTCTGAGACTTGATAGCCTTTTTCTTTTTCCTTTTTCTTTTCTAAGGTATAGTATTTCCTTCTCTCCTGTATCTGGACTGAAATTGCTGATTGCCGATATTAATCATTTTTAAATAAATTAAGGTGGGGAATTAGTGTGCTTTTTTACTTTTAACTTTTTTCTGCTAGGGATGATTCGAAAAGGAAAAAAGAAAAAGAAAATCATTAATCGAATCCGGAAAGGAATGGCTGATAAGTAATACTAATATGATAAAGTATGTTTTTATATTTTTTTTTTGCCAAAAACTGATATAATCTTTGTTTATAAAAAATAATTTGAAAATCTTTTAAGTAACTTTTTTGATAAGGAATCTTTTAAGTTTTGCTAACTGATTTTCATGAAAATTGTTTGTTGATACAAATGATCTGTATATTAGGCTCACATCACATGTCACAAGTCACAACACGATTATTTTCACTTATTTTTTGATCCAGATTATTCTCACTTATGTTTCGAGGTCGAAAAGGAAATTTGATATGTGACCGATTAACTTTTATATATATATTACTATATGATTTGAAATGTGACCGATTGATTTTAGTGCATAAAATAAAAATCCTCATCGAAGTATCGGTTAAAATTTCTACTAGGTATACAAATTTGCCCCCAAATAGGCAAAACTGTTTAGTTTTGAAGGTTAGTGTCGAAATCTATTAGCTACATCGCGTTGCGTCGAATCCATTTATCAAGTGAGTATAGTCTTAATCCAAATTTACCGTAAACAGATTTATGCAGATTGGATATCCATTTAGAATCCATCTATTGCTATCTCCACGTATAAGTAGATTATTATTATATATAGATAAATACTAATGAATAATGCTACATGTCTCACTAAAATGTGACTACCAAAACAGTCTCTTATTATTATAAGGTGTTACAATTACAACCTTCAATAACTTATATAATTGTAAATATCTTAAATTCTAATTTATCCTGTAAAATTTGTTTTAATATGATGTGTGATTACTAGACCTGTTCATGGGTCGGGTCGGATCGGGTTCGGGCCGGGCCTAGCCTTAAGATTAAGGCCATTAGTGTTGCCCAAGCCCGACCCATTTATAAAACGGGTCTCAAACTTTTGTCCAAGCCCGGCCCATTTATCAAATACTTAGACCAAAGCTCGTCCAAAAGCCCGTCTAATATTTTTTTAATAATTATTTTAAAAATTAAATTATAATAATTAATTATATAAATATAATTGTAAATATACAATATGATATGTACTACCTATAATATACTATTCTTATTGATAATAAGATTCTATACATATATAATTCATCTTTTTCTTATTTAAAATACGTTGTACGTATAAATTATATTTAATAAATATTATATATTAACAAATAAAAAATAAAAAACAAGCATAATCCTTAATCGGGCCGGGCTCGGTCCGGGCTTGGGTTTTTTCTACCCAAGCCCGGCCCATTTAATAAGCGGACTTGATATTTTTGTCCAAGCCCATCCAATGGGCTTAAAATTCTTGTCCAAGCCCTTTAAAATATCGGGCGGGCTTACGGGCTTGGGCGGGTAGCCCGGCCCTTGAACAGCTATGGTGATTACTGATTAAACTTGATTAAACTTGATTACATGTTAAGAAGTAAACTTTGATTAAAGAACTTTTGGTTGAAAAAAAGTTTTTTTTTTTTGAATACTGATAATGTTGGAGAGCTTCTCTTTTTTTTTTTTTTAATGAAAGATTGCATTTTAAATATTTTTTTTGGTATTAAGAATGCATAGCTTAATATAGTATATTATATATATTACGTATACGTATAGCATGGGGTCTTTGCCTAATACAGTATATATTACGTATATGCATACGTATAGCCATGGGTCTTTACTTACGTAAAATACATCCAATAATTTAGAAAATCGTTGCGATTTGGAATTTAATATAATTCTAATCTTATTCAAGTCTTCGATCTCGATTTCAACTTTCACATGTTCAACATTTCTCCATTCTTTAACTGTGTGTCATTAACTCTTCATTTTTTCTTTTACGTAAAATGTGATTTTAGTCAATAGACGATGAGGTCTAATATGGATTTTGTGCAATTTTATGCTGGTTTTTTTTTTTTTACTTCAGATTGTTAGGAATCAAACCCTAATCTCTAGAACTAAAAGTCTCTGCCACCATGCTAAATATCTGATAATCTTTATATTGATTTTGTTATTTACGGTAGTTATTATCATATTTTGTTTATTTGGTTAGTTAATATTTTGGGATTTTTTTTAGATCTGTTGACTCTTAAACTTATAAAAAGGATAAACTAACTTTTGAGTTTCCAATTCTTTTCAATTGCAAACTTGAACTTGTAAAAAATTGGATAAATTAACCTCTTTTTTTTAATGGAAATGGATACAATTTTGTTAAATTTCCGTTTAATTGTTAACAGAGCCGTACTAATTTCTGTAAAAAAGTTGGCTAATTTATCTTTTTTTATAAATTTAAGTGTGCAATTGAAAAGATTGGAAATTCAAAGACTAATTTATTCATATATAAGTTTAAGTGTGCAATTGAAAAGATTGGAAGTTCAAAGACTAATTTGTTCATATATTACAAATTTGAGTCAAAATGTCTATTGAACTGATGTTTTGACATATAATTAAGTAACTAGTTAACTATAGTGAGATCTAAGATGTTGTATCCTACAAAACCCAAAACAATGGCCAACTAGATTTTTTTTTTTTTAAAATAATGGATAGAATTAGTGATGAGTGTTTGGATTAATAGTGTAAGGCATCCGACTAAACCTTTTCATCCCCTCTTACCAAGCATTCTGTAATTCAGATAATATAGGTGAGGAGTTTATAAATCTCTACAAAAGAATCAGGGCATGATCAAAAGAGATTCAAATTTCAAGAAATAATTACTTTATTTTATTGCAATTGATAAAGAATATGACGAAATATATGGATAGTAATCTAATCTTAGTTCAACCTATAGTGTTTTCTATCGTAGTGGGGAAAATGAATTAATCATTTTCTTTTTCTTTTTACTTTTCTTTTTTAAAAAATTAATCATTTTCAATCATATATTTTACACTTTAAGATTAAATCAATCTCCTAAAATCCTATATTAATATTTACTATCACAGGGGCGGATCCTTGTGTAGTTGTGTTGTATTGAGGGGCCAAAAATTAGAAAATCCTCTTGGTATAATGTGTATCATATGCAACTACACCTCAAAAATTTCAATTTGGCCCCCCCAAATTTGATTTTGCACATGACTCATATCAACTTATATATGTCCTTATGTGATTAAATTTGATTTTATTGATGCTTATTATTTTCGGTGTGTAATCAATTTTAAGAAAGATATATATTTTCTTAAATTGTAAAGTAAAACATTGAAGATGTACCAAAAAAAAGCAAAACATTGAAGAGAATTTAAGATAAATAAATTGAAGAAATACAAATTATTGTCATTCAATTTTTACTCGTATTTAATGTGTAAGAATAATTTGTTTATATTAATCTTCAGTCCAATTTACAAAAAGAAAAAAAAAAAAACCCTAAAACCTTCGAGCCACCACTCTTTTATACTATACTAGTCTCTACTTCCACGTGTATCGCACGTGATACTCGTGTTTAAATTAAATGAAAATTAAAATAATAATTGAAATTAATTATATATGTAGAGCTGTCAAAATCTGATCCGAACCCGATAACTCGTCCAATCAGACATAACCCGATTTGACCAAAAAAAGTAAACGACCCAAACCTGTCATATTCAGACACGACAAACCCGTATATGCAGTTTGCTAAACTTCACCAGTAGTTAAAAAATTCAAGGCTGATCCAATTGACCTGAATTTAGACCCGAAAATCCAAAACCAGAATGACCCGAGGTCAAAACTCGAATCCGCTTGACCCAAGACCTAGTAGACCTGAACCTAGATGAGCCAAAACTCGAATGACTCGAGAAAATTACCTGACTCATTTGACTTGAACCAGATTTAAACTACCAATACACACTACAAAAATAGAAAAATAAAGTCAATCACAATAATTAGATTTTAAATAAATTTTTAACTTAATTTGTTAAAAAATTTGAATAGTTAATGATTAGCCAACTTATTTTAACTTTTAAACTTGATAATAATACTTTTATTATTTTATATAATAATTGAAATGGATCCATAACTATAAAAAAATCTCCAATATTTTAAAAGTAAAATGGTAAAAATAAAATATTTATTAAAAATATTCAATTTAATCGAATAAAAATAAAGTTTTTAAGTAGAATAACATGTAAAAAGTTTATTTCTAAAAATATTGTAAAAGAATATATTTTAAAAATTCTAATATATCTAAGTTTTTTTAATTAAAATAGTAAAATGATAACAACAAAATAGTTATAAGGATATTAGATTTAATTAAATAAAAATAGAGTTTTTAGTTGAGTAAAACTATAAAAGTATATTTAAAATTTTCTAATACATCTAAGTTTTTTTAATTAAAATAGTAAAATGGTAAAAATGATATAGTTATGAGAATGTTATATTTTTTTTAATTATACAGCAAGTTTTTATCAAGTAAAAAATTAATTATAAGTCAAATAAAATAATTGCACATTAGGGAAATAATAAATTTTAATCATAATACATTATTATAAACTATCAAATAGTAAGATGTCAATCATAATAACTTTTAAATTAAAATGGTAAAAATAAAATAATTATAAAATCTTGAATTTAATTAAATGAAAATAGAGTTTTTAGTAGAATAAAACTGTATATTTTGAAAAAGTAGTAAAATGGTAAAAATAAAGTAATTATAAAGATATTAAATTTAATTGAATAAAAATAGAGTTTTTAGTAGAATAAAACTATAATAGTTAAGTAATGGCATTTAAGAAATATGTTTAAAAAATAAGGGTATAATGATCGATTCAATTAGAAAAATAAAGATATAATAGTTGATTCAAAAGTTTTACAAAACTCGTACTTTTATATATAGTATAGATATATCTAATATATATATATATATATAAGTCCTTTTATTCCAATAGAATTTGAGTTGGAGATTTATTTCAAATTAAAATATTGGATTCTAAGAGAACCATTACAGTTAGACTTAGTCCAATTATTGAGAAAACGAACCAACAAACATAATAATGAAATATATTGAATATGTTGGATGTTGCTATTTATTGAACGGAAATGGAAATAAGAAACATTATCCAAAATCTAAAAAGATAAAAGAAAATTAAAAAAATGAAAGAGTGAATGAATGAAGTGAAGGAGTTGCCAACGGAGTTGACCCAGACCGATCGTTGCAGGGGAAATGGATAAGAGCTAGCTCAGCATGTGAAAAGTGGGACCCCATTGATGAAGCTGGGTCCTACCTAGCTAGTAGTAAAGAGACTAACTGCAAAAAACAAAAACCCAAAAATCAAAATGGTTCCAGAAGAAACATAATAAGAAGGATGAATATCAAAACATATACTGGTAGTATTTTGTTTGCTTGCATAAAAATGATAAGGGTCGAGACATAAAGGGATCTTGATGACTCGGATAGATAAGTTCTTACATTTTCTTTCCTTTTTTATTTAATTTTTTTTTTCTTCCACTCTAATGAATGAGTAATGAGTGTACTCTCTTTTCTTTTCGGAGGGGCCTATGTAAATTGATGAAATTATATGATTACTATACTGCTACTCTTTTTCTCTCTCTCTCTCTCACATATGAGCATCTAGATCTAGTAGTAACTAGTAAGGTGAATGTTTCCTAAACGGTGAGTCAAATTTCATTGAAGTTTGATTCTTTAAAAAAGTATTTGTTGAGAGAATTTTAATCTTTAAACATTAATAATATGAAAGAATTAGTAAGGTTTGGAATTAGGGTTGAGTAATAGGTGGTCCAAATCGTCCGAATCGATCGAAATCTTCAATTCTAATCTGTGGTTTGATGGTTTGGCGGTTTAGTCGGTTTGGATCATAAAACAGTTTAGTGCTAAATGATCGGTACATGGGTTTGGGATTCTCAAAATCGTAACCGACCGAAGCCGAACCGTTTAGTTATATATATAATTAAATATATATTATATATATAATAATATTATATATATAATTATTAAACGGTCTAAACCGCTTAACAATTATAATTTTAGATGTATATAATTATTATATATTAGATATATATAATAATATATATAATTGTTAAACGGTCTAAACCGCTTATATCGTATAATCGGTTTAGACGGTTAAATGATCGGTTGACGATTTCAAAAATTAGTTGTCGGTTTATAATCGGTTTTGAAAATTACAAAATCGAAATCGAATCGAACCGTCTATTACTCACCCCTAATGGAATACTCTTTGCACTTTATGTTTTTTCAAATTACACAAAAAGAGATTTTATTGTTTTGTGTTAAAGGTGTAATGTAATTTTGTTGTTTTTGTTTTCTGAAAATAGAATTAATTAATGGCATACTTTTTCTTTTGAGCTGATTTTAAAAAACGTTAGTGATCAATCAACCAAATTAAAAAATAATACCTATCAAAATAGGTCAACTTGAAGAGGTTATGTGAGGTTATGTCATGAATTGAGCATTTAGCCTTATAAAAATTCAAATTCTAAAAAATATTGTTATAACTTATAACACCCTTATTATTAGTTGTAATTATTTGGCATACCAAATTTGCATTGATTGGGAAATCATTCTTCTAGAACTAAATAGTGAGAGTCTGCAATTTGAGCTTGCCATGTTGTGTTGTGGGTCTCCTGCCTAAGTTGCCTTGTTTACTTTTAAAACCTCTTTATTCCATTGTGAGAGAAAAAACCGCATAAGACATATACTCAAAAACGTAAATAATATATTACGTTGCTATCTCTTTCAAAAAAAAATATATTACGTTGCTATCAATAGTGGGCTCAAGGTAACCTAAGATTAGATTAGTTTGGTTTTGAAATTTCAATTTTTTTTTACCCAATCACATCGAATTCCAAATCAAATAATTTCATTCCCACCATTATCTAGCTAATATATCTGCCTAGATTGGGAAAAAAGCGAAAAACAAGGAAATGGGGATTCATGAAGAATAGTGGATGTTGCTAATTTTTGTCTTTCCTTTTTCTTTTTCTTGAAGAATGTATTATATTTCATTAAGAGAGAAAAAAGAATTGATTGGTTAAGATGGTAAACGATATTGGAGGGAACTATGATTTCAAAATCTAAAGAGTTTTAGATGAGATAAACCTCAACCATTCAAATATTTTGTAAATCAAACTTAACCCATATACTTGTACACCTATCAATTATACTTGTACACTTGAATACTAAATACAAACTTAGGTTATTTTTCCTCAATTCTTCTGCTCTTCAATATTCTTTATGGTATCAAGAGTTTTTCTCTAACGAGTTGATCCTGGTTCTTTTCTTTTCTCACCCTCCATCCCTCAGCTAAACTTCTTCTTTGATTAATCATATCTTCTTCTTCTTCTTCCTCTCAACCAACTGGTACTCTTGTTTCAAGCCAGAATCTTCCTCTTTTTACAATCAATGCAGCAACTCATCTTCCTATCAAGCTGACTGCCTCGAATTTTCCTTCATGGAGGACACAGTTTTGGGTCCTTACTAATTGGTTTTGATCTCCTTGGTTATATTGACGGTTCAACCAAGGCACCATCTAAGCAAATTCAAAAAACTGGAACTACTGAGATGATTTCAAATCCAGCATATGAGCATTGGCTCAGACAAGATAGGCTTCTGCTACATGGAATGATAGCATCCTCTTCTGAAAGTATGGTTTCACACATTGCTTCTGCATCCTCTTCTCACGATGCTTGGGAAAAGCTTAACAAGTTATATGCCAACAAATCCAGATCCAGAATGATGGCCCTGCGTGACAAACTGAATACACCAAGAGGTAACAAAAGTAATTCTGAATATTTTCAGTCCTTAGAAGTATTGCTGATGAATTGGCCTTGATTGAAACTGTCATCTCTGAGGATGAACTTGTGATTCATGCACTGAATGGTGTTGGATCTGAAATTAAAGAACTTGCAGCTGTGATTTGAGCAAAAGAATCCTATATTTCTTTTGAAGAACTAATGGAAAAGTTTGTTGATTATGAGCATGTGATTAAGAAACAGGAACAAGCTGTCACTGATTTGACTATTCCAACTGCTCAGTATGCCAATCGAACCAATTTTAGGCCAAGAGGCAGGGGTCAGTATTCCAAAACTGGCACCACACATTCTGGATCTCAAAGAAACTATCAGAATTTCAATTCAAAGAAGATGTTCTGTCAGTACTGTGACAAACCAGGTCACATTGCGAAAATGTGTTATCAGATTCGGCCAAAGGATCGAAATGCATCAGCTGCCCATGTAAGCACTACTCAATCACCACAGAGCTGGATTGTTGACTCTGGTGCAAACCATCATGTCACCAATAAGCTGCAGAATCTTCAACTTGCTCAGGAATATGATGGCCCAGACAGTTTGTTGGTTGGTGATGGCACAGGTATCTCCATTTCACATACTGGTTCTACACTTATTAAGCCCTCCATTCATTATTTGACTCTTCAAAATGTTCTTTGTGTTCCTAAATCTAAATCCAATTTGGTTTCTGTTTCTCAATTAACTGAAGCTAATAATGTTTCTGTTGAATTTTTTCCTAAAAATTTCATGGTAAAGGATTTGCACACCAAGGAACCAGTGGCACACAGCCTGAATAGATGAAGGCTCTACTACTTCACCAGAAGCTTCCCAGTGTCTTCTTCCTCTAATTCAGCTGTGTCTGCTGTCTCTCAGCCACCGATACTGAATGTGCAGATCCACTACCAGATTCAACAACAAATACTTCAGTTTCAGGTAACCAACCTCAAAGAACTCATCCTATGGTTACTAGGTCTATTAATGATATTTACAAGCCAAAAGTTATGTACACTATTACTAAGCATCCTTTGCCAGAAACACTTGAACCAACATGTGCATCTCAAGCCATCAAAAATCCCAAATGGAAGGATGTTATGTTAGATGAACTTGCTGCTCTACATAGAAATGGAACATGGGAACTGGTGCCTCAACCTGCAAATTGCAATCTTGCAGGCTGTAAGTGGGTCTTCAGGATTAAAAGACATGTTGATGGATCAATTTCCAGATATAAGGCAAGATTAGTTGCCAAAGGTTTTACACAGCGGTCTGGGATAGATTTTACTGAAACTTTTAGTCCAGTGGTGAAATCAGTTACAATTAGACTTGTTCTTTGTCTTGCAATACAAAAAGGTTGGATGTTAAAGCAACTAGATGTCAATAACGCATTCTTACAAGGTGAGCTTCAAGATGAGGTATATATGAAACAACCTCCAGTACTCTATGATAAACAGAATCCTCAGCTAGTTTGCAAGCTTAAAAGGCCATTTATGGACTCAAACAAGCTCATCGAGCTTGGTACTGTGCATTAAGTACCTTTCTAGTGGCTTCTGGTTTCAAGAACTCAGTTGCAGATGCCTCCTTGTTCATATACAAGTCTGGTAATACTATTGCTTACATGTTGGTACATATTGATGATCTTATTCTTACTGGAAATGATACAAAATTTCTCTCAAAGTTTACCAGTGAGCTGGCTTCTCGGTTTTCCATTAAAGATCTTGGCAAATTACACTACTTCTTGGGAGTTGAAGTTACTGATACTACCTCAGGCCTATTCTTGTCTCAATTTAAGTATGTTGTTGATCTACAAACCAAAGCAAACATGGCAGGAGCAAAGGAGTGTAATACTCCACTGTCCACTTCCAATGTCTTGAAGCTTGATGATGGTTCAGCACCAGTAGATGACACTGAATTCAGAAAACTGGTTGGTTCCTTGCAATATCTCACGATCACACGTCCTGATATCTGTTTTGCAGTAAACAGATTATCTCAGTTTATGCACAAACCTACAACATTACACTTACAAGCACTCAAACGGGTGCTTAGATACTTGAAAAATACAATGTTTCATGGCTTCCATGTTTCAAGTGCAAATCAGCTCACTTTAACTGCTTATACTGATTCAGATTGGGCAGGGAACTCTGATGATAGAAGATCAACTTCTGCATATATTCTGTAATATGGCAAAACACCAGTTTCTTGGTGCTCAAAGAAGCAAAAATCAGTAGCTCGCTCTTCAACAGAAGTAGAATATAACGTCATTGCTGCTTGTGTTTCTGAAATGGTTTGGATACAATCAATTCTTCAAGAACTTCATGCTCCTATTTCTACAACCTCTCTAGTCCTCTGTGATAATTTTAGTGCCACCTATGCTTGTGCAAATCCTGTCTTTCACACTCGCATGAAGCACTTGGCACTTGACTACTTTTTTGTTCAAGAAAAGGTGCAACAAGGAGCTCTTCTAGTCAAGCATATCTCCATTGTTGATCAATTGGCAGATAGACTCACCAAAGCACTTCCTCGGGACAGATTTCATCAATTACTATCCAAGATTGGCGTCTCCAGTGGATCCACCATCTTACGGGGGAGTATTGGAGGGGACTATGATTTCAAATCCTAAAGAGTTCTAGATGAGATAAACCTCAACTAATCATATCCTCAACCATTCAAATATTTTGTAAATCAAACTTAACCTTATCATATACTTGTACACCTATCAATTATACTTGTATTTAAACACTTGAATACTAAATACAAACTTAGGTTATTTTTCCTCAATTCTTCTGCTCTTCAATATTCTTTAAACGACTTCCATTCTAACAAAGCGAGAATACAAATTCAATCTTCCAAAAAGTGTATTTGTAGGAAGCCCTTCAACCTTTTACGTTTCTTCGGAGATTAGTTTCAGGTAAAAAAGACTTAGTGTTTTTTTCTAAAAAAAAAAAGGAAAAGGGGATAAGGGAGAGGGAGATTGGGTTGCAAGTCCAAATCAAAGCCACATTGAGTTTTGTGATTGGGTTGGCTTTGAAGGATGGCTAATTGGCTACTTGACGGATTTGATTCCTACATTATGAGTGTTATAAGATCTGAGACTTGAAAGTTATTCGCTTATCATCAATTTGGTTGGATGGTATACCTTTGGATTCAGTTAATACTACATCTCAAGACATCTTCCCTTCTTTTTTTTTTTTTTTTTTTTTGCTTGTAATCATATCTCTTGGCTGAAGCAACTCGTATCTTATCTCAACAATGGTAACAGTCTCACAGCCTCATAATTTTATAATATATATCTACATAGGAAACCAAACGAGTGCTGCTATTTCACAAGCGATTTTTTTTGTTCATAATTTCACAAGCGATTTGATGTTATATAAAATGTATAAGAAGATTCGAAACAATTTTTTGAAAAAGATTGGACCCCTATTTAGGAGATTATTATGAAACCATACTCTCCTATAATATGTGGTGAGATAATCATCATTTCCTTCACTTCGATCAAAATTTTATTTTAATCCCTAAAGCTTAAAGCGTTCTATTTTGATCTTTTCTTTAGTGAAATAGTAGTACTTGAAATTGATTAAGTGTCTTGGTTACAAAGCGTATGGAGGTAGAGCTCATACCAAACATAATTAGCACTAGCACCAAAGTCTTGTTGTGCTAATTTATGAGCCAATACATTATAATAACACCTAATATGAGAGAAAGAACAGTAAGAAAACAAAAAGGTTAAATGGTTAATTTCGGTGATGAGGAACCTACTTCTCATCTCGAATTGGAACATTTCTTGACATCATTCACTGTTAATAAATAGTCTGATCCTAAAGTTTGAAAGTCAAATCATTTTAATTCTTATAATTCACAAGGTTCTAATTTAATCTTTATAGCCGTTTTCTATTAGTTTTTCTTTATACATATAATTTTACTTTTTTTAATGTAATAATTTATATTTTTAAGTTATAAACGAATAAATTTCAAATAAGTTATTGATGTTATATAAATAAATATGTAATAAATCAGCACTTAAAGATGAATAAAATTAGTAAAAGTTCTAGTGGAGGGACTAAAATAATTTGACTTTCAAATTTTATGAATCAAAATAAAATGCTTTAAACTTTGGGATCAAAATAAAATTTTGATCAAAGCTTAGGGACCAATAATGCCATTTATATTTTATACTCTACATGAGGCTAAATTCTTGGATCTCACGCCTAAAATCCGAAATTGGGCTTGGCTTTTTTTTTTTTTTTGTAAAGTTTCAGTAGACACCAGGCTTATCCAGGACTTGGCTGAGATTCCAAGCCCAAGTCCAAGATGGTCCAATTATTTCGGCTTACCTCTATAAATAACACTTCCAACTTACTAAAACACTCATGGCCCAAATAAGGTGTAGGTACTCTAACTTTTTTTTTTTTTGGTGAAATAGTTACTCTAATTTTTAAGACTCGTCAATTATTACGAGTCAATGATAGTTGTTTTTTTTAGAATGTTTGAATTCTACGACCCAGGTTGCTCTACTTTGGGAATAAACCTCCTTCAATAATGGTCTTCTCAATTTACAAGATTCAAACCTGATATCTTATTTAAGAGAAACAAGTATTAAACCGTTTAAATCAACCACTTTTTCATTTGAATTCGAAATTTTACTCAAGGTCGTATAATGTAAAACAATAAATTACAATATAAAAAAGGCTTCAATTGACTTATTTAAATTTCTAGGTCTTTTGAATCTAATTACCTCTCATATAACTGCATTGGACACTCATATCCAAGACATGTCAAGTTGGATGAAAGGACTTCACTTCGGTACGGTGATATTTTAAGTATGGTTTTCGTATTCAAATTATATCAATAAAAAAAAAAACACATATTAAGAGAGATTTCTTTTGTTCTCAAAACCCGATCGACATAATTTTAATTAGATATAGAATGATTTATACCGAAAACATATATATATATATATATATATTATATAGATAAAATTTCTCTTCTTGTGAAAATAAAAAGATGAAATTTCAGAATTTCTCTTCACACGTAACGTAAGCCGTGACTGGGCTGAGATATTATAGAGTTTGTACGAGAAGAAAAGTAATGAGGTATGCTCAAACCTAGTAAAACTATAAAAGTACTAACTAGACCTGTTCATGGGCCGGGCCGGGCCTAGCCTTGAGATTAAGGTCATTAGTGTTGCCCAAGCCCGGCCCATTTATAAAACGGGCCTCAAACTTTTGTCTAAGCCCGGCCCATTTATCAAATACTTAGACCAAGGCCCATCCAAAAGCCCGTTTAATATTTTTCTAATAATTATTTTAAGAATTAAATTATATTAATTAATTATATAAATATAATCGTAAATATAAAATATGATATATACTACGTATAACATATTATTCTCATTGATAATAAGATTTTTTACATATATTGTTCATCTTTTTCTTATTTAACATACGGTGTACGTATAAATTATATTTAATATATATTATATATCAACAAATAAAAAATAAAAACAAGTATTTTTCCTTAATCGGGCCGGGCCCGGGCCGGGCTTGGGCTTTTGCTCTTATACCCAAGCCCGGCCCATTTAATAAACGGGCTTGATATTTTTGTCCAAGCCCATCCAATGGGCTTAAAACTCTTGTCCAAGCCCTTTAAAATATTGGGCGGGCTTACGGGCTTGGGCGGGTAACCCGGCCCTTGAACAGCTCTAGTACTAACCTCTCAATCATATCATATATTATCGTGGCAAAAAAATCATATCATATATTATATCTTTTGAACATAATCATAATTGAGAAACACTAATTAAGAAAGGAGGTTGATTGATGCTCAAAGCCAAGCCTGATAACTATAATTAGGGTAATCATTTGATACACCGATCGTGTAAATTTTGGACTCCATAAGCGGGTTGTGGAGTTGAAACATGTCCATTTTTCAGAATTAATTAAATTTCAAATATTTCAATCTAGTTCCTAGGGACACATATCACCCTTCAAGACCCGCTTGTACAATCAGCTAAATTCCACCGTCGGTGTATTATATATTAACCCTTATAATTATCATAATAAATTGAATTGAACCTCGGACCTTCTTCCATAAGTACTTCCTCTTTAGCAAGTACTCTAAACAATGGAAGTTAAAGGGTTTTTTTTTGTTGGTTGGAGAGTAAATCTTTGAGTCAAGACTCAAAAGACAAAGAAACATTATTTTTTATTTTCCACCCACACCAAAGTGAAATTTGTAGCAATAATATCCAAATGGGAAAACCAACAAAAGAAAAAGAGAAGAAAAATGGGTAGAAATATAGTGAAGCAGTGTGAGAGGGTCAAGGGGAGGCGTTTATTTATAGCTTGTGCCAGAAATTTCTAACCAAATTGAAAGAAGAGTGTTCTTAATTTACCATACAGTGAACCAAATGTAAGTTATGTAACCAAACTACCAGAAAAGCCATTATTGCATTTTTGCAAATGAGAATAGATGTTGACACGTCACCTGCCTTTGCCTCCCTTAAAAGCTCCTTCATTCGTTTTCCAACCGAATGTTATACTGCAAAATACTCCCTCCCCACGCGCCCTCTTCTTTTATTTTTCCTTTTACTAATTGGTCAATTTTTACTTTTTTTTTATTTGTTCAAAATTCAAATTAAAATTCTTATCATCAAAGAATTAAACTTTCTATCAAAAAGAATACTATTTTGATATCTATTCTTAGCAAATTTACGAAGTATTAATTGTTCCTCCTTTCTTCTCAAAAAAAAAGAAAGAATAAAAGAAAAAAATGTTCCTCCCTTTTTAGGCAATATTGCTAATAAAATATCAATTTTAAGGGTTGATTTTGTAAATTATGACTTTGTTGATGTTCTCTACTTTTACACACTAGATTTTTTTTTGGTGAATTACTACTGTTACATTAGTTTTGGTATCTTATCTTTTACATTAAAATTAAAAAGATGGCACCTCTAATTTGTTTATATACTATTGTAGAGGGAAAGGTGGTATTTTTCTTCGGAAACTAGAAGATGCAAAAAAGAAAAAAAAAATGTTAAACATTCAAATTCAACTGCAATTTGCAAGTTAATGGCTTATGGTGAAACAAATCACTAAATCAGAGTGTGCTGTGAGGTTATTATCGCATAATAACCCCGTAGACAAATTGTGTAGTAGGTAAGGAAAAAACTGCATATGCCTTATTATATGGCTAAGCTAACGAAGGCTTATTGCTTTTAGTTTAGTCCTTTTATATATTGGTCTAGAAACCAAATTATTATTTGACATGCACCTAGAAGTGACCACGGTTCGGTTTTAATCGAAGAACCAAATCCAAACCACTCTTTCAAAATCGGAATCGGAACTGTACTATGCCGGTTTGGAACCGGAACCTTACTATTATAAAGATCCGGTTCGATTATAGTTTTATGAAATTGGAACCGGAACCGAACCGAAACCGTAACTGAAATCGTCTGCTTTTTTCAATATTTTAGTATTTTATGTTTTATATATAAATGATAATAATAAAATAAATTCAATTAATATTAGTATATAATATATGTGTTATATTTTTCTAATAAAAAAATTACATTTCAACACATTATAGTTTTTTCATCGAACTATTTGAATTTAATATATGTATTTAATTATAATAATATAATTATTTTTTTTAGAAGTTAAGAAATATAATATAACTAAAGTAACCTAAATATTTATGTATAAGAAAATAAAAAAATATACATATATAATAAAAATGTTTTAACTTTTTATATTAAAAAAAGAGAAAAATAGGTAAGATTCTGGTTTGGAACCGAGAACCGAACCGGAACCGAAACCTTACTTTTACGGTTGCGGTGTGGAATCGGAATCGAACCGCGATCACTTCTATGCACCTATACTTGTGATTAATTCTTTCCTTTTCTAGTGAAGTATCTGATATATTCTTATCGGCATAATCCAACAATGACATTTTCTTTTATAAACTTTTATTTTGAAACTTTTAGTCCTTAAATTACCAAAATCGGTATAATTTTTTCCTTTAACTTTTAGTTTGGAAATTTCACCCTATAAACTATCAAAATCGAGACAATTTCACTCTAAGAAACACTAACATTATGCCATGTCAATAATTTTTGGGCCACATTCAATTTTTCACGACCTGTGTGGGGAGTGGGCAGGGGGGAATTGTCCCGATTTTTTTTTTTTATTTCTTTTTGAAAAAAGAAAGTTATTTGATGATAAACTAGAAAATTGTTTTGATAAAAATGATAAATTACTCACTAAATTATATTGCATAATTTATTCTAAGTAGCAAAATGGAAAAAAATACATTATTATTTTTTTTTCACATATGAACCAAGTTTTGAAATAGCTAGCGAATTAGAATGTAACAGTTTTAAACTAAAATACTTGGCAATTACGCCATTAATTAACTTAAGTTTCTACCAATACATTTGTAAGAGTAGTTTAGAAGGAACGAAAATAGAAGATAGCGCAACTAATTTACCTAGGCAAGTCGAAATTCAGGCTGTCACCATCTTCTAAAGTTAAGATAGGAACACAATGAGCTCTGCCTTTCCGGCTATGGGGATTTTAAATCCACAATGATCAATTTGCAACAAAATATTTTTGTTGTTGTTTTTATTATTATCTAATATTTATCTAATAATGTTATATATTGATATTACATATTTTAGTACTAGTTTTAGTCAAGATTATAGTCTGTAATCCGCAGTATAGCAGGCTATGATGTTTAAATAAGAAAAAAAAAGTATAATTAAACTTGTTTTAAATTGACCTAATCTTAATTAATTGATAAACGAGGAAAATGAAGGAAATAAAAAGAATATAAAATATAAAATTGATTTTATTGGATTGGCAGTGCTGGTGCACCATTATACATATCGAGAGGTGAATATGTGTGTCGACATTTTGGCTTTATGGGCATTTCAGGAACCCTTGAGAATATGATGATATACAAAGATTTGATGTAAGAAGATTTTATTAGAATTGTATGGTTTTAGACGGCTCTTTTTTATATGGAATTCGACGAGCTCAACTTCGGATTAATCGAGACTTAATGTGATGAAAAAAAAAATACAAGTTTGATCTTCTGGTAAGTATACATATTTTGTCGGAGGATTTCAACTTTTCATGATCTTGATTGATTTGAACTCAAATTAATAGAATTTAGATTAGATACCCTTATTATGAAAAGAAAATAAATGACAAAGAAGGTTAAAAGGAAAATTTATTTAGTTGTTGAAGTGCTACTATATAGATTTGGTATAACAATTAACAAATGTTGATGCATATATCTTTATAGTTTAGTATTACAAACAAACAACTGAACAATGAACAAGTACAATAGTACATAATGAATTCATAAAAACAAAATCTTTAATGAAAGAAAAAACAATTTCAGTACTTGAGCTGATAAAAAATGAAACCCAATGAAGAGAAAATAGAAAAAGAAAATAATAGTATTACTCTCTTCTTCCTTTTTGTTTCACAATTGAGGAACCAAATCTCAGCTTCTTTTTTGGCCATAAACAAATTCCAAATTGGAAAAAGAAAACAAATGCCCATTTTCTAAAAGTCAACTAAACTATAGAACAAAATAAAAACAAAACAATTTATAATTTATTTAGATAAAAAAACAAATAAATAGAAAACGAAAGCTGAGCTGCACGCACTGAAACTGCGTGTGTACAAAGTTGATGACCAAATAGGAAGTTCCTTTTAAGTAGTCTTTCTCTCATTTTTCCTTCTTCTTCTGCTCTGTTGCCTGCCCCTTCTTAATAACCATTATTATTATTATTACTTTCACTTCTTCTTCTCTCTTTTTCTCTCTCTTTCTCAATTTGTCTGCAAAAGGAAGAAACAGAGGGCAGATGATGAGTCGTCTTGCACCATTATCAGAAGAGCCTATAAACGAAGAAGACTCTGCAAACTGTTCCAAGAAAGGCTTGTCATGGAAAAACTGGCTCAAAACTCATCTCTCTCTTGTCTTCAACAAGAAGTCTGACCTTAAGATCCTTTTAAGCGTTTTGGGTTGTCCTCTTTTCCCTGTTTCAGTCATTTCTAAACCACCCATCAATGAGGTAAGCAAATTGTAAATGCCCTTTTCTTCAAAGTTGATCATCTTCTTTGTTTTGTTTACTTACTGCCACTACTGTTTCCAATGCATGAAGTTTTTTGCTTTTGGTCTCTGGGTTGTTGTAGATTTGATTCATGTATTGAGGTTTAGATTCATTGCAGCTTGTTTTCCTGGGTAGTTTTCTGTTTAGTTTTTTAATTAAGAGGAAAAGTTGTAAAGAATGAATTTTTATTATGGGCAAACTATGGAAAGTAGTATGCAATGGCTTTCTGATAAAGTGTTACTGGCAAAGAGAACAAGTTTGGGTTGGTTTCCTTAGTGCTTTCCCACTGATATGCATATGCCCTGAACCTGAAGTCCCCACTGGCATCCCACCATGAAAGCATCCAAAAAAAGTAGTAACAATTTTTTAATGGGGGGTGGGTCCATTTGTAGATAGCAAGTTGAGTTGTGCATAAAGCTAGGTAATTTTAATTAATTAGAAGTTCCTTATAGTTCCTTTTTTCCTTCTGTTTTTCTCAAAATGAACACACTCAAAAAGAAGGAATTAGTACTTGTTTCAATTGGTGGGTGATCTTGATCCTTTCAATCATCTATTAAAGGATGTTTTACCAAGGAATCATTGTTGATTAGCATCCAAAAGGCCTTTGGATTCTCTAATTAATTGCCTTCTTTTAAGCATGGACCCATTTAGTTGTTATGTTAGATGGCTTGATAAAGTATAAGCTTTCTAGTATTAAATTGTTAGATGTTATAACAGTAAAACTTGCAAAATTGAAGGGCAAAGAGTATGGAAATTAGTGCAGTACTGATAACTGAGTCCAACTTTGGTCTTTTGATCTTTAATGTTGCTATGAGTTGAATCTAATACTCCATCCATATAGCAGATAGTTTAGTTCTCTCCATAAGTTGGATATCATGTAGATCCAACTTAAACAACTACTTTTAAATTGAGAACCAAAGGGTGTTTTGCATAACAGGTATCTTCCTCAGCACAGTACATTATACAACATTTTAGAGCAGCAACAGGATGCAAAAAATCAGAAGGGAGTGTGAAGAACATTTTTGTGACCGGAAAAGTAACAATGGCAATGGTAGATGAGCTAGGTGCCACAGCTGGCTCAGTGGCTGGAGCTGCTGGAGTTGCACAGAAAGGTTGCTTTGTTATGTGGCAAATGGTACCTAATAAATGGCTAATAGAACTGGTAGTGGGTGCTCACAAGGTTGTCGCAGGTAGTGACGGCAATGTGGCTTGGCGCCACACGCCATGGCTAGGGGCACACGCAGCCAAAGGTGGTGTTCGTCCTCTACGGCGTGCTCTTCAGGCAAGTAATGCTAGTAGTAATCTTTGTTAGATTTAGTTATCTGCAAATCATTGTTATAATTGCATGTTTTTCTCTCATGGCTTCCCACTGCTATAGCAATAAGTGGTCCCATTTATTAGCTTAAACTATTATTGGCCCCATTTGTTGGTATAAACAATTATTGTGGCACGTTTCCTTAGTTTTTAATATTTCTTGAGCTAATTTAGATCTATGCTATCTTGACTTGTGACTGTTTAGGTGTAGTGGGAACAACCGCTATATATGTGATTTATCTGATGAATTTCTTATATTGAGAATCATTTTGATTTATTTTTTAATACTTTTCATGACTTTACATTTTCCACTAAACCCATAGTGTAATATTATAGATCCTCCTGCAAAAGTGAGTGTCAAATTCATGTATCATATACTAGGATGCTTCATATGTGTTAATGTCTAATTTAGATCTCCTTTTTTGACATAAAAGAGAGAAATCACTTTTGGTCTTTGGAGTCATGTTTTCTTTGTAAAAGGCCTAGGTGTTGTTGTTTGTATGTTAATGGATCCAAACTTAAGTCAGATATATATTCTGCTATGGATTCTACCTTAACCCAGATCCAACAACCCTAGATATAGGATCTTGTTTCCCTGACGTTTTGTAAGATATCAAATTAGTTAAAAGCCTATCTGTCATTTTAAGACGAGGAACTTAAATTTTATTATTCATTCACATTGCACTTAGTTGAGGGGATGCTATTAGTTGTGCAAACATCTGCTGTGGTCGCCTGGTAGGTTGCCAGAATTTCCTATTCAGTTGATTCATTATAGGATTGTGAAGAGAGTGATCTATAACCTGTAGTGAACTTTTAAAGTTGATTGTCTGAGACTAGAATTTGGTTATTTGAACCATACTTTTACCAGCTTTCAGTTGTGGGAAAGTCTTAAACACATATGCTTTCAAAAGTAGGAAAAGTACTTTAGATACCAACAACAACCAGTACCTAAATGTTGCTTTTTTCCTGGAGATGGTCCCATTTGTATGATCAATATCAAATAATTTATGTAGGGACTAGATCCTGTGGCAATATCAGCTGTATTTTCCTCAGCTCAGTACATGGGAGAGAAGCGAATCTCTGGCACTGATTGCTTTGTGTTGAAACTGTCTGCTGAGCAAGTGGACCTGGCTGATAGAAGTGATAATACTGCAGAGATGATCAAGCATGTTATGTTTGGTTACTTCAGCCAAAGAAATGGGCTACTGGTGTTTCTAGAGGACTCTTACTTGACGAGGATTCAGTCACCCGGAACCTACCCTACATATTGGGAAACCACCATGGCTACGAAAATTGAGGACTATAGGATAGTGGAAGGTGTCATGATTGCACATTCTGGCCAATCAAGTGTTATCATCACAAGATTCGGGGACAATTTAAAGGCTGGCCTCTCCATAACTCGCATGGAGGAGATTTGGACAATTGACGATGTTGCATTCAATGTTCCCGGCCTCTCCCTTGATTGTTTCATTCCTCCTAAAGAAGTTCAGAATGATGATCCGGAGGAGAACTTGGATTGGCGATCACCTTTGCATCGATGATAATTTCTCATATTCGACGTTGCTAATTGCTTCAATAAGAGCATCGGATCTCATTAACTTTTGACAGGAATCGGCACTCATCTATTAGCATGTGTATATATAAAACACAGTTATATATATATATTTTTAGATGTTGGTTGATTAGAACCCATAGAAGGATTTGATATTCAATTAAGTGATTAAGGAATCATTTTGTATCCCACTTAAAAAGTGTATTTGTGAGATTCATGATAGCTTTCGTCATTCCGAAAATTTTGAGAAAAACTACTACTCTCTTGTTGTGTATCCCTTGGAAGTATAAAGGTGTATCTTGTATATAATCTGGGTATTTCTGACAGTTTCCTTCTAATGTTTCCCTTTAATCCTTTGAATGGCCTGAATCGAACATAAAAATCTCACCCACTCTCTTTCCGCGACTTTAGAATCATCCAAATTCAAAAAGGGAGAAGGAAACAACAAAAGGCCCTATATATTATTACTATCCTAAAAAATGTTGTGGCAAGTCTCGACTCATTAGAAATGACTACTGTAAATCTCCTATACTAATGGTAAACAGAAAACAGAAAAAGTTAAAAAGGGCATACTTCTTATTGTCATATTTTAGATTATACTAATATTTTACGGGTAAGCTTATCGGGTGTGCCCTAGAGCACCCGATAAGCCACCACTTTTTACTTAAACAAGGTCTAAGTCTAACCCGTGCGCGCTTCGCTGCGCACTAATAATTCTGGTTCTAAATAGTTTAGGCCATGGCCAACGAGGGGAGTTCAATTTTGTCAAGTTTTTTTTTGGAGAAGTAAGGCAAACTAAACCAAAGAAAAAGATAAGAACTCAACAAACATCAAGACTTTTTCACACAAAATACATCATTGTTGTCTTATGAAAAACTTATGCAAGACTATAAAAAGGAACATACTAGTATGCCAAAAGAGAGCCAGGTGGAAAGAGACAAGTGGTATTCTTTAGAAAGTAGTAATCAATCTTAAGACAAAGTGATGTAATTCTGCATCTTTATATGGCTCAATAGTAACAGGAAAAAAAAAAAATCAAGGAATTAACCTCTTTCTCGCACTTACTAGCTAATACATGATTTTCCAACATAAAGCCACAAAACTTTGTAACTATGAGCCTTTTAATTGCTTCCAGATTATATATACACCACCAAATCTAGGAACCATATACTACTAGTTATGCGAATATATAGAAACTTCAAGCATCCATCCCTTTAAAAAAATGACAAAGAAAGCGTATATGAGCACAGAATTTACAACTCACATAGGGAAACAGGCGACAGGATGTCCACACGTCCCTGGATTGTCAGCCATGATGAATGTTGAAGAAGCAAGCTGAACAAGACCCGATTGATTCTTCTTCTTCTTCTTGTTCTTCAGTTGAATAATGTTGTAAGTGATGAAGTTAGTTGATTCTTCAACAAATGGACACTTCCTTAGAGGTTTATCTAGGCCACTTCTAATCACTAATAGCTTATCATCCCCTAAATAGACCATATTATAATCCACATTATAATATCTCTGATTGCCTGGCTGAAGGTCGAGTGAATCCTCCTCCTTAACCAATCCCTCCTCGGATGTGAAGTCATGTTTGACTAACAAATGCTGTGAAGGGTGGATTGCAAGATAATGCTTTTCATCCAAAGAAATAGCTTTGCCTATGAAAGGGAATCGATTAAAACCAGCCAATAGCGGAAGATGATTCCACTTAATAGGATTATCCAAATTCAAACAATAAATCCCTCTCGCGGTAGATGCAACAAACATGCCATCATACACCGCGTAAGCAACCACAGTATAATCCTTTCGGGATTTAACTCGGTCATGCTGGTCAAGCAAAGGAGGGTCAGGAAGAGCTGTCCATGAGCCATGGTCAGGGTCAAGTACCTCGCATTTGGGACCCAACACTGGGGTCCGTGAAGTTAACAACACAGCTTGACGGCTAAAGCGTCGTGGAAAGACATAGATCTTTCCCTTAAATACCACTGAGATTGGGTTAGTTTTGGGAGCATTCAAGGAAGGACCCTTGAGCAGAAAGGCTTTAGGATCATCGGAAGGTGGAGGAAGGTGCTCTGTTGTGTCAAACACGTAAGTATCCAAGGAATAAGCCCCCAACGCAGGGTTATCTTTGCAGGCTTCAGCCGAATTGAATCCCCCAAATATGTAAATTTTTGAACCCAACGCAGCATATCCAGGAATAGTGGGAAATTTCTTTCTTTCGAAACGGAATAGGGGTGGAGGCAGTGAGTTGGTATCATCCCCGTTATCTTCTAGTACAGCAGCAACATTCAAGGCATAAACAGAAAAACTATAAACCCTACTGTCACGATGATTATAAAATAAGATTACCGACGGCGATAATGGCGGTGCCGCCTCCGTTGAATGACGGTTCCCTCGCCGCTTTCGCTTTCGGTCTCGCTTTTGGCTAGAGGGCTTCATCTCCTGCATTCACCCTTGGCGACTTAAGATTTGAAAATCGATGGGACGGCAGAGAGGTCGAGAGTCGAAGAAGGCTCGACTGCGAGTTACTACCTATAAATAGATAGGTTTTATTTTTGCGTTTTGATTTTATTATTATTTATTAATTTTTTTCTCTAACTAAACTAGTTTAAAACTTTGGATCCTACCCGCGGGCGGTCGGATTCGGTCGGTTTGACCGAATACAGAATACTGCTCTCCCCTTCCCTTTGGTCTTCCAATTAGGCTTGTTTTGGGCCACAATTTGGGTTAAAGTTGGGCATTGGGCCAGTTTGGTCACAACTTGAGTTGAAATTGGACATCAGAGTAGGCTCGTCCACTATGATACTTTTTTTTTTTGGGTACATAATCACTATATCCCCTTTTAAAACTAACATCCTCTAATTAGATTTTCTCCATTCCATTTCCATATAAATAAAATAAAATACAGTAATAATATACTAAGCTTGATTTAAGTGATTTTTTTAAATTTTATTACATATATATAGGATCACTTTCTTTATACCCCATTTTGTAATAGTTTCATGGTGTAGCTGCATGCCTAGCATTAGGCTTAATCAGTTTCTTTTCAAGATTATGATTGGGTATCTTCTCACTTGTTTATACCTACTTTATATTTGGTTTTATGATTCAGCAATATTAATGAAGCCTTCTATTCTCTGTTCTATCCTCATTATGTATTATATATATTATGAAATTTCCTTTTCGTTATTAATATATGATTGACTATGTTCGACGAAACGAATCAGAAATTTTTGATTTTTACATAAGAATAATATGATAATGAACAAAAATTTCCTGTTATAGCCATGTCTATACTACTGTATTCCGAATACCAATTGCCTGAGTGCAAAGGTTTGCATACAATGGCCAAACATTTGATTCATGAATTACTGAACGTAGCCTTGTCTCTGTAAAAATTTAATTTTTCCTTTTGTGGAGAGTTGAGTAATTGATAAATTTCTGTTCCAACTTCTTCAATCACCTATAATGGAACAGTGTCATTTCCTTTTGTGGAAAGTTGATTATTGATAAATTTCTATTCTTCTCGATCACCTAAACTGGAACAGTGTCAATTTTTTTACCAGCTTACAAAGATTTCGTTTCTATATTTTAGTCTAACAATTTGCAATGACTTTTTGTACAAGCATAAACCCCTAAAGGCAAATAACTATAATCATATTCATTCAGATTATAGCTAATAACGCCACCCAGTATATATATAGACTCTCAACATTTTGATTAAAGAGAAAATAGGAAGAGTTTTTATTGCAATAATTAGATGTAAAGTGTATTGTAAAATCTTAAAAAATCTGATGTTGCATGATAGTATTGGAGGGTATAAACCTATTGTTTTATAGACAGACTTTTGTGACCAGAATCTTAATATGGAAATGGTACTATGCCTTTTAACTTTCTTATTAGAGTTTAAATTATATTAGGATGATCCTAAATTATATTATATATATATATAATAATAATAATAATAATAATAATAATAATTATAATTATAATATATATATATATATATAATACTTCCTTTGAAATTGTCAAAAGATACTTACTGGGTTTATATCTGTTTCATGTTTGATTTAATTACTTTTATAATATGGTTATTTCCTTTGTACAGGTTGGACAAGGAGTGATGACTAATGTGAGGCAATGTCATGAGGTGGAAGTTATTTCCTTCTATATTTTGGTCAATTCATTTAATTGCTATGGCCAGCTTACTCATTTACATTACTTGTGTCTTGTCTTGATTATCTAAGATGTAGAAATTAATCTTCTACCCATTGTGGAGTTAGTTTGGATTGGTATCAACTATTTTTTTTTTTGTTGAAATTTGGCACTACTTAATCATATGTTTTATATTTTTAGATATATATAGATACTTTAATTTCTTTATCTCTATGTAATCTCTGGTGAATATGCTTTATATTTTCAGATATATAGATACTTTACTCTCTTTGAACTCTATGTGATCTATGGTGGATGGCTAAAACAATGTTACTATATTAGTATTTTCTATTGGCATATGGCAAGTGCTAATTTCTTCGATAAGACTAGAGGTGGCAATTTTACGGGTCAAGTCGGTTAAAGCAAGTTTAATTCATCAGTTATTGGATTTCGGATCGTTTCAAAATGGTCTATTTCAATATACATATTCTTAAAATTTTGGTTTGAGACTCCACGTCATTGTTTTCAAAACCGGACCGGATCGGCCAGTCGGACCGGTTTAATCGGGAACCGCTGGCATATTCGATCCTTAAAAGGTGTGGAAATCGCGGTTAGTCAACAAACGGGCAAAAACCGGTTTAATAGTTGAGAAAATTTGAAATTTTTTTTGAAGGTGGTGAGTTTTGAACCCACAACCTTGTGGGTAACAAAAAATACACTTAAGCCACTGCACCAAATGTTTTTATGTGACATGTGTATACCTTATATGATATTTAAAAGGTAAAATGGCAACAATTTCCATAAAATGCACTTATCAAATCGGACCGACGGTTGAACGGTCGGACCGATCAAACCATCGACCGGAACCATCACCGGTTCTAGTGCCGGCCCAGTTCCAAAAACCATGCTCCAGATATTTAGTAGTACCTGTTTAGCATTAATTATTACTCCTAGATCATTATTCTGATCAATTTAAAATTTACACATCCATTTTTATATTACTAGTTATAACGTGCGTTGCACGTGACCCAAATTATACCTACTATTAATTTTATGAGCAAGGCTCTTATTGAACACCACATGGCGTTTGGTTTCTTTGACAAGTGTCAATTGTTAATTTACTAATAATGTTTGTTTCATTATGTTTATGTTTATTTAAATTTTTTTTGTGCATTATTGGTATGTTAAATTTCAAATGTGGGTCCCGACTATTGAATTAAAAGCCTTTTTCCTATTTATTTATAATCTATTTAATTTAACAGATTAATTATACACCATAACAATAAATTAATTATAGTTTGGGAAAATTAAAAGTCATTCATCCCCTTTCATATGCTATTCAATGAATGTCAAGGATAATATCATAGACCTAATTAATTAGAGAGGAGAAATGAAAGACTTTTTTTTTTTATACCAAAAAAATTATCTCCCTTTTTTTACTCATAATTATTCATTTTTGGATTCTTATATGTTTCAAAAAAAAAAAATACATAAGATAAAACAAAATGTGATATGCAACAATTATTAAAGAAAGATCAATGACAATAAAATGAAATACTTAAAAAACAATAGTTAGGAAAATTGACTCACATCATCTTTGATTAGTACTACATAATAACTAAATGACTTTATTTTCTTAACTAAATTTTCTTAAAAACACTTATAGAATTCCATTTCTTAACTTAATTTTCTTAAAAGAACTCATAAAATAAAACAGCCGCACGCGAAGCGCGGCCAGGAAGTTCTAGTATATTTAAATTAAATAAAAATTAAAATCTTAAGTATATATAGTACTAATTTTTTCATAAAGAAGCTTATTGTTAGAGATGGCAAAATTTGACCTGAATGCGGGTATTTGACCCATCTGCTTGAAACCAACCCTATTTGACCAAAAAATCCATCCAATACGAAACCGAAATGACGGGACCCAAATCCTCAATGACCCGAACCTGAAACGATCCAGACCCAAAATTACCCGAACCCGATCCCAAGAGATTGATTCGAAATTACTCGAATTTAGATTAATTATATTTAAATGACCCGAATCCGAGAAAACCCAAACCTGAAAATCTGAGGCTCAAACCCGAAATGTGTCCGAATCATATGACCTGAAACCGAAAAAAGACCCGAACTTTAGAATTGACCCGAATCCAAATGACCCGGCATTTGAGCGATTCGAACCCAACTCAACATGAAACCTAAAATAAACTAAACCCGTATAACCCAAAATTTCCTTAACCCAAAACTGACCTAACCTACATAACCGAACCCAAATCCAACCCAACCAACCCATTTGTATATACGTAGGGTTTTACTAATATACTTATCTTGTGTCATCTTTTTATTATTGAAAGAGCTAAAATTACCGGCAATCAACCCACGAATTCAGCCTCTTTTCCTTCTATATATGATATACTAATCTTCATAATTTTTATTAAGGTCTTTTAACTTAATATATAATATATATATATATATATAGTGTTTATAAATTAAATTTAATTGAGAAAATATGGCTTATATGGATCTTAGCTAAAACATAAGAATATATATATATATATATTAATCCATTAAAATTAATATTAATATTAATAAAAAGAAATAAGTTGATGAGGTTGGTTGAGGTTAAAATTGGTCAAGAGTTTGTGTTGAATAAAAGATTATATAAATAAATAATAATATTAATTATAGAATGACAATTTTGAAATATATTTGACAAATAAGGGTATAATAAGCGATTCAAAAGTTTTACAGGTGAATGTACTTTTTAATATAGTATAGATAATTTATATTCTAAGACACGCTTTCACACACACACATTCATTAGTGTTACACTTATATATACACTAAATATTTATACCGATACCACTTTGTCATTACTCATTAGATAACATCACACGTTATATCATTCTTTAAATATAGACCCGTAGAATAAGATGGTTAAGATCAATAATTTATTTTGGGGATTGCTAAATACCACCCCTCTTTTGACACTTTTACCCTTTGCTTCATTTTTCTCTAAAACCTTCAAACTAAAAATCTCAAAATTTCAAGCCAATCACCAATAATAATTATCATAAACCCTATATTGACCCTAATTAATAATAATTATCATAAAAAATCATAATTTTAAATTATTTTTTTTAAAAAATTGATCTATGCCATCCTCCGGGGACGGCTTCGCGCCTAGATCAGGTTTTTTAAAAATCATTTAAAAATATGATTTTTTTATGATAATTATTATTAGTTAGGGTCAATCAATATTGTTACTATTGGGCCAATCAATATTTTTTTGTAAGTAATATTTGGTAATTAAATTTTGCAAGTTGGATTGGAAGATTTTGGTGGTGACGGTGTTGATTATTTAATTATTTATTTATTCAATCCTTTGCCTCTGCCATGAACGTAATCCGCCATGATTTGCTTCAAGATTGTTTTGAAAATTTGAGATTTTAATTTGAAGGTTTTAGAGGATTTGAAGTTAGAAAGTTTGAAGAAAATGAAGTAAAGGGTAAAAGTGTCAAAAGGGGGGCGATAACTAGCAAAAAGGGGACGCTTTTTAGCAATTCAATTTATTTTTCGATTATTTTCGGATATGGTTATCTAATTTGAGTTATATTGAACTTGAATTATATATATTACTTTTCCAATATTTATAAACAGGTTCAATTTTATTTGAATTAAATCCGTTCAATGAGTTGGTTCATATTTTGCCGCTTATAAGGAAGACCACCAATTGGGTGGGTTGATGCCAAAATAAAAGACCAATTGGGGCCTTAATTTTGGTTTAAACAAAGAGAGACAGGTAATTGTTGGCAAAAAAAAAAAGGAAGAAGAAGAAGAGAGAGACAGGTAAGATATTGCCAAGTGAGCTAGTGCAAGTAACTTGAATATGGTCAATGACTATGTCTATGAGAAAAATCTTGAAATAGTTCCATGCTATGTAAAATGAAGTACGGTAGAAAACAAAGTTTCTTTTTAGAGGGAGGATGTAAAAGTGGCAAAACAGGATGCCTTTTCCGATCTACCAACAGATGAGATCAACTGGAAGGGGGGGTAACACCAAAATCGTGAATATAACAATAATGAATATAACCACTTCAATCCTTTTAAGTTGTAACTCATAATAACTTCGAAACTTCATTTGACAAAGTAAACACAAGCCACCAGTGACGTTAAATACAAAAGGATGTCTCTTTTCCGGCCCCAATGATGTTTGATTGTCTATACCTAATAGTAAATTAAGTTAAGACAAGCATCCACTGAGTATATTCCTGAACCAAATATTTGAGCACAAGTTCCCTGAGGAGATGAGAGTGCAGCTCTACCGATAACTGTCCTGCTAGTCAGCTTTGAATTTGAGCTTCATCCATCCTGCACAAGCAAAGCATAGGGGACTGATTGGAAAGAAGAAACTACAAAAAGAAACTAAATTCATCCATCATAAAGAATACTAACACACATTACTTTTTTTAGTTAGGGTGGAGCAAGGTGGTGGGCATTACAATGGATACAACACAGACTACACAATCTATACTAGTTAGACAAGTTTAGTTCAAGGGAACTTGCATCGCATAAAAATGAAGAGAGAATAATAAACATAATCTTAATCAGCAAATTCCAATACAAGACACACAGAAATCTCCGTGGTAACTATAATAGTTTGCTTCCTTTGATTCTATTCTGTATATACAATGCTACTTTTCTACTTGGTACCCTTCTGAAGAACAAATAGTGGATATAAAAAGAGTCTTTCTGATCAGTCTTAATGAACAAACTTAAGTGCAGTGGATCCACAGCCAAAAATGGTGAAAGCTTTTATAAAATTTTAAACAATAGTTTTAAATTTTAAACAATATCAATAAATGCCTCAAATGTTTATCTACAGCCATTCCCCTCTCTTTGAAGTGAGTATTACAACAAGCAAAACTGGATTTCAATTTTAGTATTTCTGGTTATTTACTCACAAGTCACAACTAGAGAAGTTGGTTTGAGCATCGAAGAAATTTATTCTTAAATGTCGTAACCATAAACCAAACTAGTAATGATATGTTTCAAATATCAGTCTATAAGAAACAATAACAACATCCTAGCCAGGTGTTAATTGCATACTGTCTTGGATGTACCATGTCGGCATGTAAAGTTGTAAACTACAAACTGCCTGTGAAATAAAAAGTAAAAAAGACCAAAAAACAGTAAAAAAAAAAAAATCAAGATTTCTAAGAACCCATGCTAAATCTGGTTTTATATGGCATTTAAATATTAAGGACAATGTATCACTCTCCAACGAAACCATATACTTAAAAAAGTATAACAAAATCACAGTTTATATAAATATTATAGACTTCTTACTTCAATTATAGAAGAAAGCAAATGGAATTGGGTAATGAAACCCGAGAACGAAAAGGCCTTCAGAGAGAGAGAAAAGAAGGAATTTTGGTCAAGTTCTTTTGGGAGAACTAAGGCAAACTAAACCAAAGAAAAAAGATAACTCAACAAACATGAAGACTTTTAATACAAAATACACCATTGTTGTCTTATGAAGAACTTTAAAACTTATGTAAGACTATTATAAGCTAGCAACCAATGGCTTAGACAAATGATGGAAATCAAAAGGAACATACTAGTATTCCAAAAGAGAGCCAAGTGGGAAAGACACAAGTGGTATTCTTTAGAAAGTAATCAATCTCAAGACAAAGTGATGAAATTCTGCATCTTTATCTGGCTAAATAATAACAGGGAAAAAATCAAGAAATTGGCTTCTTTGTTGCACCTACTAGCCAATACATGATCTTCCAACATGTAAACACTAAGCTTTCTAACTATTAACCTTTTAATTGCTTCCAAATTATATATACACCATCAAATCTAGGAACCATATACTACTAGTTATGTGCATATATCCCTTTAAAATGTATGACAAGGAACATGTATATGAGCGCAGAATATACAACTCACATAGGGAAACAGGCGATGGGACGTCCAGATGTCCCTGGATTGTCAACCATGATGAATGTTGAAGAAGCAAGTTGAACCATTCCCGATTGATTCTGCTTCTTGTTCTTCTTGTTTTTCACTTGAATGATGTTGCATGTAATAAAGTTAGAAAATTCATCACGTGAATACGGCCTTGGAGGATTATCTAGGCCATTTCTAATAACTAATAGCCTATCATCACTTAGAGAGACCATATTATACACCACACAACAATTTATCCTCTGATTGCCTGGCTGCTTAAGATCAAGTGAATCCACCTCCTTAACCAATCCCAATCCCAATCCCTCCTCGGATGTGAAGTCATGTTTGACTAACAAATCTTTTGGAGATGGGTGGATTGCAACATAATGCTTTTGGTCCGAAGAAATGGCTTCACCAGTGAAAGGGAATCGAGCCAATTGCGGACAATGATTCCACACACCAGGATGTTCCAAATTCAAAGAGTAAATCCCTTTAGCAGTATATGCAAAAAACGTGCAATCATAGACAGCATAAGCAACCACATCATAAGAATTATCATTTAAGAACTCATCTTGTTCATGCGGGTCAAGCGGAGGGTCAGGAAGAGCGGTCCATGAGCCGTAATGAGGATCAAGTACCTCGCATTTGGGACTAAACTCAGTAGGCTTGCGTCTGGAAGTGAGCATATCGTGACGGCTAAAGGATCGTGGAAAGACATAAATCTTCCCCTTAAAGACCACTGAAATGGGGTGAAATTTTGGAGCATTCAAGCAAGGGCCCTTGACCAAGAAGGTTTTGGGATCATCAACTGCGGAAGGGAGGGGCTTCGTTGTATCAAACACGTAAGTTTCTAAGGCATGCCTCTCCAACCCCAACGTTGGGTTAGCTTTGCAGGCTCGAGCCGAATTCATTCCCCCAAATATGTAAATTTTTGAACCCAACGCAGCAAATCCAGGAAGAATGGGAAATTTAGTTCGATGGAAACGGAATAGGGGTTGAGGCAGTGGCTTGGTATCATCGCCATTATCTTCTAGTACAGCAGCAGTATTCAAGGCATAAGCAGAACAACTGTAATCCAGACTGTCACGATGATAATAAAATAAGATCACCGACGGCGATAGTGGTGGTGCCGCCTCGGTTGAATCACGGTGTCGGTGACCTCGCCGCTTTCGCTTCCGAATTCGGCCACAGGCATCTGGATCAGGCTGCATCTCCTAGCGCCGGGAGTTGTATCCCCTTAGCTACTTAATTAAGATTTGAAAATCGTGGTAATTGGGATGGAAGAGTGGTCGAGACTCCAGACTCAAAGGCCAACTGCAATTTTTCCATCCTTACAATTAAGGTGAGAACGCATATAACAAATTTTTTTTTTTTGGAAGTAATGGCCGAATTTTCCATCCTTACAATTAAGGTGAGAACGCATATAACAAATTTTTTTTTTGGAAGTAATGGCCGAATTTCATTATGCAGGATAAGGATTACAAATATGGGCAGGTAAGTAGCCTTCCCAAAGCCTTGTAGCATCCAACCTACATTCTGATTTTGCTAAATTATGTGCTAAAACATTCACATCTCTTCTAACAAAAGAAGAAGAAACTTCTTCAAATTGTGACACCATAGCTAAGACATCATGTATCAATGCAGCCCTGACCAAAAAGAATCATCTCCCTTCTTGATTTCTTCCACTGCCAACCTGCTATCTGACTCAACAATCAATCTGCTATACCCTTTCTCCCAAGCTGATTCTAGCCCAAAAATAACAGCCATCACTTCTGCATGAAGAGCACTCTCAACTCCGCCATAGTTACTTACTCCGCGCTACAATATATCATTGTTAGAGTTTCGGATAACAATGTCAAGTTGAACTCAAAGGGTGGAACTATTGAAAGCTGCATCACAATTCAACTTCAGCCAACCCGACGGAGGAGGACACCAAGTTGATAGATACCGCTACTGCACTATTTGTCTCTCACCATTAATATTAATCAGCCCATCTTTGAAATCCTTCATACAATTTTCAATTTTCTTTGCCAATGAACCTCCTAACAAGCATTTCCCTTCATGCAAGGTTAAACCATAATAGCCATAGGGAAATAAGAACCAGCTCAAGGGCACCTCGCTGCTTGGCAAAAACACACAAATTGAGGCAGAAATCTTTTGTATCTCTATTCGATTCCACAAAAGCTTCCATCCAATCAACAATATCAGCCCATACCAGCTTGGCCATCGGACATTCGAAGAAGACATGAAGCAATTTTTCCTCGTGAACCCCACAAACACAACATTCTTCTTCGACGTTCAACTGTCGAGCTCTCAAGACCGGTCGAATAGGAATAAAACCATGAAACATTATAAAATATATATTAAGAATATTTAACATTTGAACAAAGTCTCGAAATGATATAAATTGGAGGCCATATTATCTGATGGATGATACAAATTTTACCATTAACTAGCTTATAACCGGTCGTTGCCTAGGGATGAAAAATAATTTAAAAAATTATGTTGAGAAATCTCATGCAGGTTTATCAAAGTTTTGGATGTAAATTACTCTATCAGTTTCACTATATCTGTCTTTTTTTTTAAAAAAACTTTTTTTATTTCAAATTATCTGTCCCATTTATAGAATCAAGATAGTTTCAACTACTTCTTACCCTTATTAAATATGGGAAGATAAACATGTTAAGTAAGGTTGGAGATAGTCTTGAGAGGTACTCTATCGTAAAAGTTGCATAGAATTTTGAAAATCAACTAATTTCTTAATGTTGGTAATATTGTTAAATTGTATAGATATAGTGGGGTAAAGGCAATATTATATTTGATAATTTTCACTGTGGTTATGGAAAATCATTACTGAGAATTACTCCTCTGTCCCTTTTTATCTTCTCCTTCCAAGTTTGCCCTTCTTCTCTCTCCCCCCATTAACTCTTTCTCCTCCTCCCACTCACTATCTCTCTTCATAAATTCTGTTACCACTAGCAAGGGTAACTTAAGTAAGTTAAGTAAAATATGCATTGGGTTTAGAAAGGGGACTTATATTTTGGGACAAATAAAGCTTCTAGAAGGGGACTTATAAAAAAGGACAGAGGGAATAATTAATAGTATTAAACTGATATTATAATTAATGATTTTATCACTTATGTCCAAAAAAATTACAATTGATGTAATTCACTTTATATAAGTTATAACCCTTTGTTCCTTATATATTTGTCATTCTCAAGTATCAATGAATCATTAATTTTTTCCCCAGTTTAACCATCATTCAATACTCTTAAATTCCACAACAAAGTTAAAGGTAGTGATTGAACATATCTTATTAACAATCAGAATTAGTCGAGTTAAATCTTTTTACTTCCCAATAAAAGTTAATTATATATTTTATCCAGTTCCATATTAAATGTTCAACTAATTATTTTTGAATGTTTCAAAAAAAAATGTTCCCTTTTAAAATGAAAAGTTTTCCCTCCTTACTTCACTTTCAACCTATCTAGTGCCACAGCCCGCGCTTCCTATGCGGATGGTCTACTTGATAAATTTTGTTACGAAAACTATTTTAAAAAATCGAATCTAGATGTTATTCTAAGAAAATTTGCTTAAGAAAGTAATTATATTTTATTTTTTGAAAATCAATTGTATATGTCCACCATCATTCCTTTCTTTTTCACTTTTTTTTTTCTATTTGGTCTTGCGAGTTTTGTTCTGAAAACTATTGTCTATTTATAGTCATTTTGGTGCTTGTATTTTTCTTTAAATCCAATAGTTCATTGCACTTTTTATTGTTTGGGATGTGTGCTTATTTAATAGGTTCAATTGAATAAACAACACAATTAATAATAATAGGTGCTTGTATTTTTCTTTAAATCCAATAGTTTATTGCATTTTGTATTGTTTGGTATGTGTGCTTATTTGATAGGTTCAATTGAATAAACCACACAATTAATAATAATATATATAATAGAATTATTTTATAATAATAATAAAACTCACTATTTAATGAATACAAATATGATAAACAAAGTTTGAGGAGATTAACAATTAACACATGTAAAAGAAGCAAAACGCCATGTGGCGTTCAATGAGAACATTACTCATAAAATTAATAGTAGGTATAATATAATATATACTAATGAACCTGATATTAAAATTGGCTACTATAATTTTTAGTACTCCAATTTGAATCAATTAATTAATCATTTTTAATTTGCAATCAATTAATCAATCTTTTTAATTGTTGTAGTAAATTAATTTTGATTGATACATAATAATCAATTAAATAAATAGTCAGGTAATTAATTTTTTTATTGAAACATTATTATCACTAATTGATCACTTAATTGCTATAAATTAAAACTGATTTAATTTTTTCCTATTTCATAAAGTAAATTTTTAAGGGAATATTTCATAAAGTAAATTAATTGTTGATTAATGACTATAATTACAATTATGTAAATTAATTATAATAACTAATTTAATTTTTATAGTATCAAAATCAAATTACTTAAATTATATTTATTTTCTAGCTACTTGCTATTAAATTAAATTATTATTATATATAATAATAAGTGAACCACTGAATTATGATTTATCGAAATTTGATTAATATATAATAATGATATTAATGATTTGTCAATTATAATTCAAATCAAATTATTCAAATATAATTTGTTAAAAATTATTTAATGGATCATATATAACGAAAGGAAATAAATAATTAATTTTGCATAATCATGGGTAAATCTCCACAATTTTTTTTTTTCTTTTTGATGAAATCATGCTTGAACTCCCTTAAAAATAAACGGTCCTTTTTTAGCAACCCCCCTTACAAAATTGCATAATCGTGTTAATTATTTTATGATTATGCACATGGGTTATATAGTAACAAAAAAAAGGCAATGATAAGTAAATTGTGTGCATAATTAGTATGCTATTTAAAAATGACAAATTATACAATACACCGGTGGTGGAGTTTAGCAGACTACACAAGCGGGTCCTGAAGGGTGACATGTGTCCTCTAGGGACTAGATTGAAATATTTAAAACTTAATTAATTCAAAAAATGGACATGTGTCAACTCCACAACCCGCTTGTGGAGTCCAAAATTTACACCGCCGGTGTATCAAATTATAATTACCCTTTAAAAATATACTAATAACGAAACGTATATCCCTAAAAAAATAAGGAAATGTATATTTAATGTTTACATATATATGTGCAATTAAAATCATAAGTAAATAAAAAATGAATATTTAATGAGAAGAAATAATAAGTAAATAATAATAAAAAATATTTATATATTACAAAGTAAAAATTAATTGCTAATTAACTTGCATTGGCATGTAAATATTCGGACACATCCATGATCCATAGACAAAACACTTCATTTTCCTCAAGTTATTGAGAAATCTCAAACATGGTAAACTTCAATTTATTACATATTATAATAAGAAATGCATGAAAATAAAAAATTAATGAATATAAGTGAACTAAAATAACGGAAAAATAAGAAAGGTAAAAATTGAGGAGTACAAGATTTTCAATCATCAAAGATAGAAAACGGGAAAGAAGAGAAAGAAAGCTAGAATAAAACTGTAAAATAAGGTAGATAATAAAGAAAATGAATGAAAATTGTACCCTTAAAAAGAAATATGTCATCTATAAATTTAATATTACCACAAACATATTCTCAAAACAAAATGCTACTACAAACATGTTTGCTATAAAATTGATTATGGAAAAATCATCTAACGGGCATTAATGGCATAATTGTTCTTCAAAGAAACTGACTCCTCCTACTCCTTTAATTTTGCATCTTGAAGAAGAAGAAGAAAAAGAAGAAAGGAAAAAAAAAGAAAAAGAATTTCAAGGAATTAGCCTCTTTGTCGCACTTACTAGCCAATACATGATCTTCCAACGTGTAAACACTAAACTCTGTAACTACTATCCTTTTAATTGCTTCCAAATTATATATACACCATCAAATCTAGGAACCATATATACTACTAGTTATGTTCATATATCCCATTAAAAGATATGACAAGGAAAATGTATATGTGCAAGAATATACAATTCACAAAAGGAAACAGGTGGGATGTCCAGATGTCACAGTTTATGGAACGGTTTTCTTAAAATCCGTGGGAAAATTCGTGGCTATTTGGCATGGTTTTTGCCACGAGTTTTCAATTTTCAACGGGTTTTGCAACGGGTTTACAGATTCCCGTTGCAAAAGCTGTGACAAATTGACAGATGATCGACCTCAAACCCCTCTAATGGTTACTAATCTTTGTTGGTTTCACTTGTTTGATTGAATATTACAATTGTTTGATGAAATTATGTATTACAATTGTTTGATGGAATATTATGTCATCTCAAAACTCTATAATGTCCCCCAAAATTGTGTAATTGCTAATTACTTAAAAAAATTTAATTGAATTTTTACACAATGTCATAGTATACAAATGTGTTAGTAGTATGTTCATAGATAGTATTACAATTTACAAATACATTTAGCCAATTAAGTCTAGTTACAATTTTGATTCTTAGACATGAAGTCTACATTTGCCACGGTTTTTCAAACAATTTTCTTAAAAACCGTGGGAAAAGTCGTGGCTATTTGGCATGACCTTTGCCACGACTTTTCAATTTTCCACGGGTTTTGCAGCTGGTTTACAGATTGCCATGGCAAAAGCTGTGGCAAATTGAGAGATGATTGACCTTAAACCCTACACTTATATGAGTTAGTAATTGGCTAATGATCACATAATTGCCTTTATATCATCTCAAAATTATATATTGTCTCCAAAATTTGTGTAATTTCTAATTACTTAAAAATTTTAATTGAATCTTTACACAATGTCATAATATACAAATGTGTTAGTAGTGTGTTCATAGATAGTATTACAAATACATTTAGCCAATTAAGTCTAGTTACAATTTTAATTTTTTTCCACTCCCCAAACTATTTTACATTAAATTCTATATCAAATACTCGAGCTAAACACAATAGGGTAACATAAAAACCTTTAATTTTATGGGAACTTTAAATTATCTTTGTTTAGGGTAAAATTCTTAGAGATGAAGTCAATATTTGCCACGGTTTTTTAAACAGTTTTCTTAAAAACCGTGGGAAAATTCGTGGCTATTTGGCACGGCCTTTGCCACGACTTTTCAATTTTCCACGGGTTTTGCAGCGGGTTTACAGATTCCCGTTGCAAAAGCTATGGCAAATTGACAGATGATCGACCTCAAAAATCCTAAAGAAACTAGGTTTATGCACCACCCTGATTCAAATTCAATCAGGAAAGTCTTGTAAATTATTGCAAGGGCTGAAATTAATTAATTATTAAATAAATAATATTTATTTTATTAAATAATATATACATTTTTAGTGACTATGGAAATTACTTAAAGGCCAAATTGAGGATTAATGTTGTGCCTCCTTTCGGCTTTTTTGGTCTTTTCGCACTTTTCAGGTGACTAAAACGGCCTTCGATGAATTTCCTCCCTTACATTTCCTACTGCCTTTTTTGTAATTTACTATTTTTACTTTATGATTAAGTCTGTTTTAATTACATATTAATTGTATGTGGATATTAAGATTTACCGGTTCAACTCCCCTGCCGGAATTCCAAAAGATTGGTGGTATAAATGTATCTGCAACAATGGTTGATTCATGGGTAAACTATTGACATTCCAATTTGGTTTTCCTTTCTTCTTCATTTCTATTTGGGTGGGTTTCTTCTTCCTCAACATTTCTCTGAATTGGTTTCACATGGACTCCGTTCTGTATCCTAAAATTTACAGGTGTACGTTGATAAGATCCTTCCATTTAATTTAGTAGCGCCTTAGGATGGCATAACCTAAAGTGGGGAGCTTTCACTTCTCATCGCAACATTTTGAGGTAAATCTGGATTTATTTGTTTATTAATCATTTGATACTTAAATTTAACATTTCCTTATTCCTCTTTTATTTTACAAAAAGTTTTTTTTTAATTTATCATTCGACTTCCTTTTTATTGAGGTTTCTATTATGTTTAGTATATTTCAAAATTTTCAAAAGCACAGTTAGCCAATGCTAAATACAATCATTTTGTGATACATTTTTTAAATTACATATGCTCCTACAAATGCTCTCAACTAATTCAATTTTCCTACGACAACTATACATGCTCCTTGACTACAAAAAAATTAGACCTTCCTTATGCAGAAGCCAAATTCTTCCACCTACCCAAGTTCATTAATTTAACAATTGCAATCAAGATTAAAAAATGACCGCAACGTACTATGTTTTTTTAGATAATCAACATACATTTCAAACAACAATTAATATTAGCTTTATTTTGATGAATTATCTAGAGATGCAGGAGTAGAATATTAGCTTTATTTTGATGAACTACCTAAAGATGGAGTAGAATTTAGGTAATGCACTTTTAGAATGAAAGAGAGGTCATTTGTTTTACTTTATATATGCGAATTATTTGTTTGGATGTATGAGTTTCTCCTAACTGATTAACTTACAGTCAATGCAATATTTTCTTACTAACCGACTTAAACAACTACAAAAAATATAGCCCTAATAAGAAGATGACTGCAGCGCAACCGCAGGCTTCCCTACTTGTTATTATTAAAAACACCACATGTGCCGCCCCTACCTGGGAGAGTGACAGAAAAAGTCAACCGGGAGCAGTTTCCTTTGATATTGCTGCCTACTAAGGAGGCAAACAAGTAAAAAAGGAAAATTGCTTGTCATCTGCCCATGAGATGAAAAATACCTCATGGACTTACATAGCAAGGCCCAAGTCGTCTCCCATACACAGGAGAGGCCGCCCTCTGCCTTGCTGAGAAATATTTTTCTCTTCCTGCAGGAAGGAGGCAGAGAGCTAAAGTTTGTCAGCAAGAGAAACGTCTGTGCACGTGAAAGAGGCATGAGATTTTCAACCTCACACCTCCTCCATATAGCCGACCAACCATAATGGAGAAATTATCTAGCCTTGTTTCCTTCCCCGGGAGGCGAAATTGCAACTTGTATTTTGTTCAATTAAGGATAAAATAGTAAAATTGACCAATTGAAGAGGCTAGAGGCTGCGATTTCTACTAAGGAGCATACTATGATGATCCTTGAGCTATGTAGATCATCTTGGTAAAATTTCACCTCATTCTGACATCGGAGTAAAAACTTATGCCCGGTTTTCAGTTAAGGACATTTTGGGGAGTGAAACCAAATTCACCATGATGGAGAACTCGAAATCACTTGAGATTTTTTCCATAGTCTTATGGAGATAACCTAAGCCTACTGGTGAAATTTTGGTTAATTCCGTGATCGTTTGCAACTTTTGTATTCTTTTCAGTTAAGGACATATGGCTTTCTCACCCCGGTTTAAGCCATTTTCTTAATTAATTATTATTTTCATGATTTGAAGAGCTAAATATGACTAAGTATGAGTAATTTCGTGGCCTTGGTGTTCAAAGTTCAATTCATGATGTCAATTGGCCACTACTTGGTCAAATTAGTTAAATTCAGCACAAAAGAAGCAACAAAGGCTTGCTGCAATGTGATAGGAAGAAGGAAGAATTTTCATCAACCCCCCAGGAGGCAGATGTTCATCTCCCATCCAAGCAGAGTGGCGCCCTAGTATCTATTTTGTCCTCTCCCTAGTAGTTGGAAGCAATCAGAAGAAGGAGGAAGTTTCACTGCACCTTCCTAGAAGCTGTCATCTGCATAGGAGAAGGATTTCGCCTTCCTCAGCAAGGCAAGCCCATTAATGCCTAAGCCCATGCCGCCCCCTATATAAAGGGAGGCCATTCTCAGGTTTTAGGCAGATTCCGCATCTCAAACATTTCTCCCGGGAAATAAAAAACCAGCTCCTGCAGCTACAAACTTGTTTCGTGCAAAAAACCAAGCTCTGTGCTTATTTTCTCTCTGGCTCTGCGCCATTTTCAACTTGTCATCACGAGTTCTTACTCGTTCATCCAAATTTTCTTGTCTAGATCTTGTCTCAGGACATTCAAACACTCTTTTAGTGTTTTTCTCTTGTTTCAATCTTGTCTCCGGACATACAAACACTGTACACTTGTTCTTCATTTAGTAATAACAAATCAAATTGTTATTTTCTTTTCAATTTCAATTGCAATCAAAACAGATCTCCTAGATCTGATCCAAATAGAGAGAGGCTCGGTTACGAGAAGTAGTTTGCTACAGATCCAATGATTTAAATGTTCCGGTGTGACTTTGATCCAGTCCCCACAATCGCTCTGATCTTTTAATCTGCTGCCTGCGCACCAGATCCAGTTCTTTACAACCTCTTTGTCAATTTCAGCAAATTGACTGGCACGCCCCTATGCTGTTATAAAAAATTCTTCGCGAAAACTCTAGCAAGAGATTTTTGGCGCAACATATATAAAGAAAGAAAATAAATAATTAATTTTGTATAATCATGGGTAAATCTCCACAGTTTTTTTTCTTTTTGATGAAATCATGCTTGAACTCCCTTAAAAATAACCGGCCCTTTTTTAGCAACCCCCCTTACAAAATTGCATAATCGTGTTAATTATTTTATGATTATGCACATGGGTTATACAAATAAGGCAATCATAAGTATAGTAACAAAAGAAGGCAACCATAAGTAAATTGTGTGCATAATTAGTATAACAATAGACATAATGCTATTTAAAAATGACAAATTATACAATACACCGGCGGTGGAGTTTAGCAGACTATACAAGCGGGTCCTGAAGGGTGACATGTGTTCTATAGGGACTACATTGAAATATTTAAAACTTAATTAATTCAGAAAATGGACATATGTCAACTCTACAATCCGCTTGTGGAGTCCAAAATTTACACCGCCGGTGTATCAAATTATAATTACCCTTTAAAAATATACTAATAAGGAAACGTATATCCCTAAAAAAAATAAGGAAATGTATATTTAATGTTTACATATATATGTGCAATTAGAATCATAAGTAAATAAAAAATGAATATTTAATGAGAAGAAATAATAAGTAAATAATAAGAAAAAATATTTATATATTACAAAGTAAATATTAATTGTTAATTAACTTGCATTGGCATGTAAATATTGGGACACATCCATAGACAAAACACTTCATTTTGCTCAAGTTATTGAGAAATCTCAAACATGGTAAACTTCAATTTATTACAAATTATAATAAGAAATGCATGAAAATCAAAAAATAATGAATATAAGTGAACTAATAAAACGGAAAAATAAGAAAGGTAAAATTTGAGGAGTACAAGATTTGCAGTTATCAAAGGTAGAAAACGGGAAAAAAAAGAAAGAAAGCTAGAACAAAACTGTAAAATAAGGTAGATAATAAAGAAAATGAATGAAAATTGTGCTCTTGAAAAGAAATATGTCATCTATAAATTTAATATTACCACAAACATATTCTCAAAACAAAATGCTACTACAAACATGTTTGCTATAAAATTGATTATGGAAAAATCATCTAACTGGCATTAATGGCATAATTGTTCTTCAAAGAAACTGACTCCTCCTACTCCTTTAATTTTGCATCTTGAAGAAGAAGAAGAAAAAGAAGAAAGGAAAAAAAAAAGAATTTAAAGGAATTAGCCTCTTGATACATGATCTTCCAACGTGTAAACACTAAACTTTGTAACTACTATCCTTTTAATTGCTTCCAAATTATATATATACACCATCAAATCTAGGAACCATATATACTACTAGTTATGTTCATATATCCCATTAAAAGATATGACAAGTAAAATGTATATGTGCAAGAATATACAACTCATAAAGGGAAACAGGTGGGATGTCCAGATGTCACGGTTTATGGAACGGTGGGAAAATTCATGGCTATTTGACACGGTCTTTGCCACGAGTTTTCAATTTTCAACGGGTTTTGCAGCGGGTTTATAGATTCCCGTTGCAAAAGCTGTGGCAAATTGACAGATGATCGACCTCAAACCCCTCTAATGGTTACTAATCTTTGTTGGTTTCACTTGTTTAATGGAATATTACAATTGTTTGATAAAATTATGTATTACAATTGTTTGATGGAATATTATGTCATCTCAAAACTCTATAATGTCCCCCAAAATTGTGTAATTGTTAATTACTTGAAAAAATTTAATTGAATTTTTACACAATGTCATAGTATACAAATGTATTAGTAGTATGTTCATAGATAATATTACAATTTACAAATACATTTAGCCAATTAAGTCTAGTTACAATTTTGATTCTTAAACATGAAGTCTATATTTGCCACGGTTTTTCAAAAAGTTTTCTTAAAAACCGTGGGAAAAGTCGTGGCTATTTGGCACGGCCTTTGCCACGACTTTTCAATTTTCCACGGGTTTTGTAGCGGGTTTACAGATTCCTGTGGCAAAAGCTGTGGCAAATTGAGAGATGATTGACCTTAAACCCTACACTTATATGAGTTAGTAATTGGCTAATGATCACATAATTGCATTTATATCATCTCAAAATTTTATATTGTCTCCAAAATTTGTGTAATTTCTAATTACTTAAAAATTTTAATTGAATCTTTACACAATGTCATAATATACAAATGTGTTAGTAGTGTGTTCATAGATAGTATTACAAATACATTTAGCCAATTAAGTCTAGTTACAATTTTGATTTTTTTCCACTCCCCAAACTATTTTACATTAAATTCTACATCAAATACTCAACTAAACACAATAGGGTAACATAAAAACCTTTAATTTTATGGGATCTTCAAATTATCTTTGTTTAGGGTAAAATTCTTAGAGATGAAGTCAATATTTGTCACGGTTTTTTAAACGGTTTTCTTAAAAACCGTGGGAAAATTCGTGGCTATTTGGCACGGCCTTTGCCACGACTTTTTAATTTTCCACGGGTTTTGCAGCGGGTTTACAGATTCCCGTTGCAAAAGCTGTGGCAAATTGACAGATGATCGACCTCAAACCCCTCTAATTGTTACTAATCTTTGTTGGTTTCACTTGTTTGATGGAATATTACAATTGTTTGATGAAATTGTGTATTACAATTGTTTGTTGGAATATTATATCATCTCAAAACACTATAATGTCCCCAAAATTGTGTAATTGCTAATTACTTAAAAAAGTTTAATTGAATTTTTACACAATGTCATAGTATACAAATGTGTTAGTAGTATGTTCATAGATAGTATTACAATTTACAAATACATTTAGCCAATTAAGTCTAGTTACAATTTTGATTCTTAGACATGAAGTCTATATTTGCCACGGTTTTTCAAACAGTTTTCTTAAAAACCGTGGGAAAAGTCGTGGCTATTTGGTACAGCCTTTGCCACGACTTTTCAATTTTCCACAGGTTTTGCAGCGGGTATACAGATTCCTGTGGCAAAAGTTGTGGCAAATTGAGAGATGATTGACCTTAAATCCTACACTTATATGAGTTAGTAATTGGCTAATGATCACATAATTGCATTTATATCATCTCATATTGTCTCCAAAAATTGTGTAATTTCTAATTATTTAAAAATTTTAATTGAATCTTTACACAATGTCATAATATACAAATGTGTTAGTAGTGTGTTCATAGATAATATTACAAATACATTTAGCCAATTAAGTCTAGTTACAATTCTGATTTTTTTCCACTCCCCAAACTATTTTACATTAAATTTTACATCAAATACTCGAGCTAAACACAATAGGGTAACATAAAAACCTTTAATTTTATGGGAACTTCAAATTATCTTTGTTTAGGGTAAAATTCTTTAAGATGATGTCAATATTTGCCACGGTTTTTTAAACGTTTTTCTTAAAAATCGTGGGAAAATTCGTGGCTATTTGGCACGGCCTTTGTCACGAATTTTCAATTTTCTATGGGTTTTGAAGCGGGTTTACAGATTCCCGTTGCAAAAACTGTGGCAAATTGACAGATGATTGACCTCAAACCCTACACTGATATAAGTTAGTAATTGGCTAATGATCATATAATTGCATTTATATCATCTCAAAATTCTATATTGTCCCCAAAAATTGTGTAATTTATAATTACTAAAAAAATTTAATTGAATCTTTACACAATTTCATAATATACAAATGTGTTAGTAGTGTGTTCATAGATAGTATTACAAATACATGTAGCCAATTAAGTCTAGTTACAATTTTGATTTTTTTCCACTCCCCAAACTATTTTACATTAAATTCTACATCAAATAGTCGAGCTAAACACAATAGGGTACCATAAAAACCTTTTATTTTATGGGAACTTCAAATTATCTTTTTTTAGGGTAAAATTCTTAGACATGAATTCTATATTTGCCACAGTTTTTGGAACGATTTTCCTAAAAACCGTGGGAAAATTCGTGACTATTTGGCACGGTCTTAATCATGAGTTTTCAACTTTCAACGGGTTTTGCAGCGGCTCGTGGCTTTGAGAGTGAGATACTTTTCAATTTTAATTTAAGAGGCCGTTTGTTTTGATGTATTTTAATCACTTTCTATAGAAAATATAGGGTAGGAAATAACTTTAGCATGTTTGGTTATTTTTTCAAGAGAAAGTTTAGGGTAAGAAAGTTTAGGAGGTGTTAAACACTTTCTCACTTTTATCATGAAAGTAATTTTAAGACAAAATTACTTAAAATAATCTTATTTTTAAATTTAAAATATCCACCAAAGGGTATTTTAATAAATTTAACTTTACTTTCTTAGGAATTTAATTTAAACTTTAGAGGTTAAACAAACATGCTAAAATATTTTCTCAAGAAAAAACTTTCTACCTTTTTATTTTCTATAGCTCTAAAAGTTTGCAACGGATTTTGCACCAAATGTTTATTTTTCGCTGCAAATCCCGTGACTACACGTCTAAATAATTGGCCGACCAACCAAACCTCCACCTTCTGTTCGGCTGATTCGTGTCTTGCTTGTCGGAATCTCTTGACATCGAGTTAAGTATTCTTAATATCCATCGATACTCAGTCATCGCTATAGCTATGTACTCCCAAACCAACCAAAGTCGCCGCTCGTTGCAGGGCAAGAGGTTCCGGCAACTGGGATTCCAATTGCCTCACCAAACCAGCAGTATTATTCTCCTCCGCCCACGACTCAAAGTATTTATGTGCAGCCGCCTGCTCCCGGCGGCCACCAGCAGCCTCCTACTGCAGCAGGGACACGGGTGGGCCGTTGGTCCACTGGACTTTGTGACTGCTTCTCCGATGTTCCAAATTGTAAGCTCATTTTTTTTAATCTTTTCAAAAATCAAGATTTTTTAGTTTGATAAATAATTAATGTGTTCTCATTTGATCATCATTTACTTAGGTTGCATAACATGTTGGTGTCCCTGCATCACTTTTGGACAAATTGCTGAAATTGTCGATCAAGGATCAACTTGTAAGTTCTTCTTTTCTCCTTTCTCGTGTTCTTATCATAGTTATCTTCTATTTTTATTTTTATTTTTTTTTCATTCTTTTTGTTATTGCTTGGGTTAGTTAAGGCAAAACTACACGAGAAAATAGTTGAAGTATATAATACTCTGTTTTGTTCAATCCAGATTAATTGTCCCTATGTTTTTAACAGAATTTAAACTTTAATTTGTTAAATTATATACAAGCTTTATACATATAATAATTTGAAGTATTACGGTTTTCAACAATTAATCCGATGATATATGAAAAAAACAAGCAATGAGTTGGGAAAAATATTTGGTCCATAAACTTTTCAATTAAAACAATCTTCCTTTGGTAAATTGTTAGTTTCTTATGATGAAAGTTACTTAATTTGTATTATGACTCGACTTGAAATTCAATTATTGATGTCGATCATGTGTCGATGTGATAGTTAATAAAATTAAGAAGAGAAAGTGCATGGATTCCCCAATTCCCTGTTTCATATGGTCTTTTAATAATAAAATAGTAAATAATTAGGGTTGTGATGAATCATGAATGACAATCATGTGCAGCTTGTGGAGTGAGTGGAGCCAATTGAAGTAATTGAAACTGTTTTTGCAATATACTCTATTGCATCTGTTTTTTTGTTTGATTTATTTGTTAGTTCTTCAGACTGGTAGTGTTATGTTTGTTTCAAACTTTGCACTATGTTTTCAAGTTTTCAGAGGAAAGGTTAGAGCCGATTGAAGTAGTCTCTGCCTTTTCATTGATTTATTTGTTGGTTTCAAGGATCAGAAAGTTACCAAGCCTGCAATCATTTCCTTTCTTTATCGTATTTCTGGATGATTCATTAATCCTTTTTTAGCAATTTTGTCCCAATATGCTTTTTTTTTGAAACCCAATATGCTTATTGCTTGCATTTTTAATGACTTTGAAATAAAGGTAGTTGTTTATTTTTCACATATTACTTTATTGTAGTATTGTGTTAATTTCAAGACTTAACATTGCCTTGATTAATTGACATTTGACAAAAAGTCTTGTGATTATTGATACTGCAGTTGCCAACTGTGCAGCTGATCTATGTAATAGCTGAAATTGCCTGCATCTTGTGCACCATGAACTATTTGGTCAATCTGAACAAATTTCATAAGCTGAAATTGGCAGTAAGATTTTGTTTTCTCTCTTCTTCTATTACTTGTTAATGTCAAGCTTTCTTGAGCTGCTTTACGATGTTGCCTGCTAACTCTAGTAATCTTTTTACACTTCAGAGATAACTATTGAAGGTTCTGCATAACTATTGAAGGTTCTGCAGCTGGTATAACATCTGTCATTGCTGCTTGCTCCATCCTCCTTCCACTTTTGGCATCCACTGGATACATTCTAACTTACCCCCCCACCACACACACACACACACACACACACACACAGAGTGATTGACAATCCAATTTATGTTTAAAAGTTAATTCCCAGTATCAAGGGACACACAAACTTCCTCTAGGAACTGTTGCAAATTAGCACAAACAGTAGGAGCTTTAAAAAGGTTGAATTTAGGTTCTTTCCATTGCAAAGCTTGTTGCTTACCATGCAATTACAGAGCAGTTTCCGATGTTGTTGACAAAAGTACTGAGGGGATGTGTTTGTACAGTGACTAAAATACTGGAGTACTAGTTTAACTATGATTAGGATTTTTAATAACGGCTTTGGCTTAATAATCATGCTTAATAATTAAGCAACCTACTTGAAAGTAAAAAGGGAACCTACAAGGAAAGTAATCTAAAAAACCCTAGCTACCACTATATATAAGTAGTTCGCCCATTAGGGTAACTAAAAGATTTATAATAACAAAGCCGAGTCTTTACAATTGTTACCGAAGAAAAAAAAAAACCCCAAAGTTCCAGTCTTCAAAGCAACAACAATGGTAGTCGTTTCTGATTCCAACCATTCAATACCGATAGGGTTTCGTTTCCATCCCACGAAGGAAGAAATTCTTATCTCCTACCTTCGACCAGCCATTAAAAGAGAGCCTTTGCCTGCTGATGTTTTGATGAATATTGACATTTATGGCGACAAAAAAGAGCCATGGAATCTCTTCGACAAGGACTCATCGGATACCTATTGGATTTTCACTACGCTGAAGAAGAAGAGTGGATCAAGGATTGATCGCGTTGCCGGTTGTGGATGTTGGCTTAATCAAAGCTACAAAAAGATCAAGAATTCTGGTGGTAAGATGCTAGGTTTTGATAAGTCCTTTACATTCACTTGCAAGAACAAAGGCTGTGGGCGAGCCAATAATATTAATGGGAATTGGATTATGCATGAGTATTCATTGGCCGAAAAGGGTTTGAGTGAATATGTAATCTGTGAGATTAAGAATAATGGAGCCATTAACAAGAAGCGTAAAGGCGGCCATGAAGATATTGATGATGATGATGGAGGGATGCCGATTACGAAGAAAGTTTGTGTTGATCATGTATCGGATGCAAGTAGCACATATGATCAGATAAATTATTATGATCAAC